>CM076571.1:288329560-288408756 GCA_034641835.2 Pinus albicaulis | reverse complement strand
GTATAGAGTTGTCTCTAAGAATTGGAGTATATAGGCCTTGCTTCTTGATGGTCGGTTTGGCAATGGCATAAGCAGTGCAGGATCTGATGTGCTTCTCGACATCCTTTCGAAGGTTCGGCCAATAGAAATACTTATGTAGTATTGCTACTGTTTTCTCGACCCCGAAATGCCCAGCGACTCGACTGTAGTGTGCTTCCCATATCATCTTGGCACGCTCGCTTGAAGGAACACAGAGGTGTCCCAGGTGACATAAAAGTGCATCTTGGAGGTGAAAATTTGGAACTTGCGTGCCCCCCAAGAGTGCCTTGTAAGTGTGGCCGAATTCTGGGTCACTCTCATAGAGAAGCGACCAATCAGAAGTCTCGTGCCCACAAGAGTTGAGCACGGTGGTGAGCGCCACAATCGGTGGTCGGCTGAGGCAGTCTGCAACATTATTGGTGCTACCCTTCTTGTACTTGATGTTCAAATGAAACTGTTGCAGATATGTGGACCACTTCTGATGGCGATCATTCTGCAACTTCCCTTGTGTCTGTATGAACTGCAGGGGCCGGTGGTCGGTGTGGATGATTGTTTCGTTCCCCAAAATGAAATGCTTCCATTGTCGACAGGCTTGCACAATGGAATACATTTCTTTGTCATAGGTGGGATACTTGCGAACTGTCTCAGACAAAGTCTCACTGTGGTATGCCACTGGATGTCCTTGTTGAGTAAGAACTGACCCAATAGCATAGTCAGAGGCATCTGTCTCGATCTCAAATGGCTGCTGCGAGTCTGGTAAGGTGAGCACTGGGGCAGAACAGAGGCGATTTTTCAATTCTTTGAACGCCTTCTGTTGAGGTTCCGACCAAAAGAATTTTTCTCTCGCTCCTTTGGTGACTTGACTCAAGGGTCAAGTGATATGAGAGAATCCCAACACGAATCTATGGTAGAAATTAGCAAGACCCAGAAAGCTGCGAAGCTCTGTTATAGTGATCAGGGCTGGCCAATCCCGAATGACTTGGATCTTGGCTGGATCCACATGCACCCCCCTTTCATCAATAATGTACCCCAGATATTGAACCTGGGTCATGCCAAACGTGCACTTCTCCAAATTGGCACACAACTTGTGTTGCCGCAGTGTTTGGAGGACTTGTCGGATGTGATGAAGGTGCTCTTCCCAAGTCTTCCTGAAGATCAGAATGTCATCCAAGTACACCACTACGAATGAGTTGGTGAATGGCCGCAAGATGTCGTCCATCATCCTCATGAAGGTTGCGGGAGCATTTGTCAACCCGAAAGGCATGACCAGCCATTCAAAAAGGCCTTCCTTAGCTTTGAAGGCAGTCTTCCACACATCAGAAGGTTCAATTGGTACCTGGTGATACCCAGACTTCAGGTCGATCTTACTGAAATATTTTGCACCTTGGAGTTGGTCCAGAAGGTCATCAATCCGTGGGATTGGGTACCTATTCCGGACAGTGATCTTGTTCAGCGCCCGATATTCAATACAGAGTCTCCACGTCCCATCCTTCTT
This sequence comes from Pinus albicaulis, assembly GCA_034641835.2. Taxonomy (NCBI): domain Eukaryota; kingdom Viridiplantae; phylum Streptophyta; class Pinopsida; order Pinales; family Pinaceae; genus Pinus; species Pinus albicaulis. Next base: position 288,407,243 of record CM076571.1, on the reverse strand, counting down.
CTGTACCAACACGATCGGGCTCCCACGGGGCGATGAACTTGGTCTGATGTGACCTTTCTGCAACAGCTCCTGAATCTGCCTCTTGATTTCATCATTTTCCAGAACAGAGCGTCGATAGATCGGTCCATTGGGTAGCGGCTCACCTAGGGTCAGATCAATCGGGTGCTTGACCTGGCAGTGCAGAGGAACCCCTGTGGGTGAGGTGAAGATGTCCCCGTACTCCTCCACGACCTTATCCATTTGTTGTTGTCGTGCAGAGGGGCCCTGTCTGGAGGTCGTGGCCACAGTCTTCTTCTTACCCTGGGGGCGGATCATCAGGAAAACGAATTTCCTAGTTTGGGAAATGAGCTTACTACATTGTTTTGCAGTAACCAAAGAGACAGTCGTAGGAGGTGGTACCTCTGGTATCCTGTACAACTTACTTCCCAAAGTAATAATAACAACACGAGGTCGAGACTCATACACAGCATGACGCTTCCACAAGTATGGTTGTCCTAATAATACATCAGAAACATCAATAGGAGCAACGTCACATAATACCTCATCAGTGAAGGGCTTGATGCTATAGGGAAGGCGACACTGCCGGCTGACGCAGAGATCTCGTCCTTGGTGAAGCCACCCGATGGTGTATGGATGTGGGTGAGCTGTGGTCGGCAAGCCCAACCGCTTCACGGTGTCTGCTGAAATGAGGTTCTTTTGGCTCCCATTGTCGACAATGAACTGTACAGGGGAGCCCTTTACCCACATCTGGGAGTGGAAGAGACGTTCCTCCTGCTCTGGATCTTCCGGTTCCTCCTTCTGGACCTTTGTAGTGGCAACAGTGGCGTTGGGCTCCGCATCAATAATCTGTTTTCCTTTTTCATTCCCCTTTTCAGGTTCTGATTCGGAGTCGGAGCATGCATCTGACTCAGAAGCCCTCATCTCGGCCACTAGCGACTGCTTGGCCCGACACTCACTTATGTTGTGAGTGGAGCTCTTATGGAACTCACACCACTTTCCCGTGTCCTTCTTTGGCTTTGCGGTGTTGTTCTTTTCTTGTGGCTTTGACGGGTTGTCTTTAGCCGCCATGCCTTGGCTCTGTCCTTTGTTCTACGGTTTGGAAGCACCTTTCCCTTGCTTTTGATTCGCAGATCCAAAGTCTCGCTTCTTCTGTTTGAATTTCTGCTCAATCTTGGCAGCATACCAGTATGCCATACCAAGCGAGGAGATGTCGAGGAACTCCATTTCCTCCTGAATGTATCTGTGCAAACAGCTGCGATATGTTAGGTTCCCGTGATTTGGCTGATTGGCAAGCCAAATGACAGCGTAACATCAAACCAAGCTTTGGAGCCCAAGGACCTAGCCTTCCTGGACTCAGAGAGGGCTCTCTCTATATGTGTAAGGGATATATGTGTGTTTGCTTATTTGTGTTCTGATTTTAGGCTAGTTATGAAGTAAGTTTTTGATTTTTTGTTTTTTAAGTTATGAGGGATGAAACTGATCAAAGATATAAAATAGAGAACAAGATGTAGATTAACTGGGCTATGGGGTCAAAAGGTCAAGATAGCTATTAGATGACGATACAAGGCTATTGAAGGGCCGATTTGATTCAAGGTAGAAAGGATCTTAGGGAAAATTGGAGTAAATGGACATCAAGTTTATGAACAACAAAGAGTTTCAAGCATCACTGGTTCTATAGATAACATAAACATGGTAAAAAAAACCCTTAATCATGCAAAATGTAACTATAAACTAATCGACACATAGAAACAAACATTCAATCCATGCATAGAAGTATAAGACCCTCTAACTTTGGGAAATGGCTATGAGACTTTGGGGAAAACACATAAGACGGACTAACAACTTAAAACACTATGCCGGAACGCCTAAACACAGTACTTCAAGTTAGTGGGCACTTTTAACAACAAGATTTGCATAGTTTTAGGCAAAGGGCTAGATCGGGACTAGGCCTCCTTGGTTCAAACAAAATGATAATCTTAATCAGTCAAAGAGATAGTTTCATGGATGGAACTATGGACATTCATAGGTAAGCAGGGCACACCATACATCCTACTCAACATGCATAGAACTATTAATGAAACTAGCAACAATATCCTCAAGTTATTAAAGAGCAGTTAATAATTCTTTAATGCAACTAAGGAAGAAGAAAACATAAAAGCTATGAAGATTCAGGAATTTTGAGGTGCCTCCATGGGCATATCTCAAATTTAATCTCTACTGATCTATAGCAAGCAAGAAACATGTATCATGAATGAAAACTAGAAGACAACAACAAAGCAAGAAACACTATACCATTCTACCATGTCATGGAATCCATTAACAATCCTTCATCATCCATCCAAGAACATTCAATAGGCAATCCAAAAGCATAACACAAGTATTTTCTCCAAATCTCATATGACCAATATATTGCTTCTCTTCTCAAGTTCAGCCTTGTTTACAATGAGAGCTTGTGGAATAAATAGGCTCAAGTGATGAAAACCTCATGGTTCAACTTCCATCCTCATTGGCCTAATCAAAATATCTAAACTTGTCCTTGAGGCTTTGCAAAGCCCAAGGCACAAAAATATCTCATAAAATATCTAAAAATTACTAAAAAGGGGAATTTAATTGACTTTGCATCATTTTCCAAGTGCAAAAATAGCTAAACGCACATTTGGAAAAAGCAGATTTTTGAGGTTCAAAAATTACAAAAATACTTCAAATTTATATCAGAAAAAGGTCCCCTGACTTGCTGGAAACATTTGGTAGCCTTCCTGGTGTTGAAACGAGGCTCATGATAGCTCGTTAGAAAGCTCTAAGTGTCTACTTTCCGGCGCAACTGAAATCACCCCAATCTGATGCCTAAAAGTCCTCCAAATCTGGACCTGTGTGTAAAAAGCCAGAAAATTACAGTTTGCTGATAGACCGGGCAGAATGTGCAAAATGCGAGCCTTTTTCGCTGTTTTGAAGGGGAAAATGATCTCCGAATGCTTTGAAAATCGCTGAGGGCCTGCTCATGAAATTATGGCATCCGATGGTACCATTTTCCTCCCTTTACGAATCCTCAAAATGAAATGGCGAATTTATGAGTTTTTGACCAAAAACCCAAAAATGCCAAAAAACTAAAAGTTGTCAAAATGAGCCCAAAATTGGTACGCATGACCCTCAAGGGTCCTTAGCAACATGCTCCGAAGCTGAAGCCAAAATATCAAGTGCTGATGTGCCTTTCTTCTCTTTCCGTGCCGGGCGCTTCCCCTTTGCTTCCTTCAGTTTTGCTTGGGTGGCCTTTAGCTTGCGTCGGGCAAACTGATTCAACTTTTTATAATGCTGTGTCATTTTCCTTTGCAGGTCCAGGTCTCTGTTTGCCTTTTCAAGCTTCATCTCCAAGTGTTTGTTGGCTCTTTCTAGCCATGCCTCTTTATTTTCTTCAATTTCTCCCTCAAGTAGGGCAATGAGGGGAAAAGATTGAAGATGAGCCTGTTCTTCTTCCCTTTGCTTTTCCAGGGCTCTTTTAAGCCCTATGGTTCTAGGCCTCTTCCGCCTAGGCTGGTCTTCTTCTTCATCTTCATCAAACTCACCGATGAGCTCCTCTATCCTTACTTGTACTTTAGCAGCCTCATTCTTGTATTTGATAGCTCGTGCCTCATGGACAGCCAAATGGACATTCATTTGTTTATTTTGGATCTCCAAAAAATGATTGAAGGTCTTTGCCCGATGAAGGTCATTCTCCAATGCTTCAATTTGACCCTCTCGATGGATTAGAAGGTTTTCAAGAATGCGGGCTTCATTATCGCTGTCATCACTTTGGATTGGAATGACAGCCAATGCACCTCCATGTTTTTGACTCTCTCCAATTTTGCCTTTCTTTTTGAAATCCAATCTTGCACTCTTCCTTCTTGGCATGCTAGTGGGAGACCCCTTTGGCGATTTTCTTTTGCTAGGGACAACCCTTTTCACTTTTGGAGTGGCAACCTTAGGCCCTTTCTTTCTTGCTGTGATGGGCTTTGTTCTTTTGGCAGAAGGGGATACAATGGCTTTACCTTTGTCAACTTCTTGAAACTGCTGCTCTTCTTGAGGCTGTTGTGTGTCCTCTTTAAGTTGCTTCTGCCCCTCAATATTATGAGGCCGATCTGCCTCAAATCCTTGTTGCCCTTGATCATCAACCTTATGCTGCTGTTGTGCTTGGATTTCCTGCTCATTTTGTGGCTCAAGCAGCTGCTCAAATTCCTGCTCAAACTACTGTTCATGACCTTCAACATCAAGCTGTTGCTCTTCCTCTTGTCCCTGCTGTTCACTTTCACTGAGATGTTGCTGTTCAGCACCTTTTTCTTCTTGCTTCTGTTGTTTCCCTTCATCTGCAATTTGCTGCTCTTCACCCATCTCTTCCTGTTGTTCAGACTGCTGCCCCTGTTTACCAACATCAAGCTGCTGATGTGTTTCCACCTCATGCTCACTGGGTGGCTCAAGCTGCTGTCCCTGACCATCAAAATCATGCTGTTGGTCTTCATCAGTTTCTTCATGCTCATCCCCTTCCTCTTCTACCTGTTCATGTCTTTCTTCTTCATGCTGTCCTGATTGTTCTGTAGGAAACTTGAGCCTTCTAGGAGTAGGCCTGCTGGACAAAGGTACAGGGCGATGAAAAGGCTGGGTGGGAGATATATGGACAGGAGGAACAGTAGAGAAATCAGGGTGGCTGATAAAAACATCCCATGTAACCTGTTTTTTCTCTAGCTGGTGTAGGATGATAATTTTGATCAGAGAATGATGGAAAAGGGAAGGTATTTGCAGAGATGGAGCCTTCTTCTGGACTGTGGATACCATCTTCTCGATACTCTTGTATAAAAAGTAAGGGAGATTTAGCTGCCTGGTTCTAGTGAAATGCATCAATAGTCGGACATGGTAGGCATAAACTCGAGTAAATCTCCCTTCACAAGTAAAATACTTCATTATGACCTTCATTAGAGGAGCATAGCTGTCAAGAAGATAAGAAAAAGGAAAAATAGCAGTGCAAGTATCTCTATGTTCAGGCTTGATGAAAGGCTTGTAATCATCCAAGTCAAGATGGGTCTGTTTGAACCATTTCTCGCCATGATATGGAATTTTGGTGGCTTTAGACACTGACCTCGGGGAAAACTTGAAATCAAGGTCTGCTACCTGGAAATGCTTGTTCTGGAACCTCAGGGCGCATAGGTGTGTCAAGGGCGAGAAAATTTTGACCTCCTGTACCTTCTGGCAGAAATCTAGACAACCTACCTCATGAAAGTTGAAGAGGATGGATGGATGAGCATTGACCTCCTCTGTAGAGATTGACTCATATCTTTTATGTAAACCACTTCTATTGTCCTACCTGGGCGACATTTTGACCTAGATGTGCTTTTAAACACCAATTTACTACAAGGCTTTTGAAATGCCTTCTTTACACCAAACTCTGTTTCAGCCTCTTGTCAATTCACTGTATGATAATGCAGGAATGATTTTGAGGGTAGTGTGAAACGCCCTCTTTTGATATAAGACCCTGTTTCTTCAAAACAAAACCTTCTTCTTGCCTTTGTATATAAATTAGCAAATACTCATAATGACATACACAGTCAAGTAAAAAAAAACATAGTGAAGACACCTTCCTGTGTTGGTAGACTAAGGTAAAAATACAATCTTCTGAGCTTCAAACACTGTTTTTTCCTTGTATGCCCTTCACCAGCAGATCTAATCAAAATGAAAATAGTCAACCAGAGTATATCTTATTCAGCCCAAATCCACTGCTATAGGACTAGGTGACAAAGTTTGAAAGGTTTTTTTAAGGTGGCAATCAAGGTCTTGCAACAGTCATAGTACCAACAAACTTCTTTTAAACAAAACACTGCTCCTTTTGGTGTGTTTCTCCACCAGTGGTTTCAGCAATCATAAACACAGTCAATCAACAAGTATCTTTCATAGTCAGAGGCTATTATGTCATAGGATCAGGTGACAGAGTCTTCTAGCATTTGGTCAACCATCAATTCTTTTTCAACAAATACTGTTCTTCATGCCCTGTACTTCCTTAATTTCAGTTTAATAACACCTACTGTTTTCACCCTTTTAAGCACCTTACTGCTCTTTCCTTCTTTCAAGACTGTTTCACTGTGTTTTGTGAGTGGTTTAATATCTTTCTCTTATCAACAGAAAACACAGTTTGAAGGCAGTCAATAAAAACTTTGTAGTAAGCAAACACTTCTTCGAACCAATATACTGCCCTGTATTTACCAATTTTCACTCACAAGCTTTGTCAATACCTCCCAGTGGCAACTCACAGCTTTAAATACTGGAATCTGTTTATGTTTTAGAAAACAGCCTTAAGTCTGCTCTTCAACATACTGAGAAAACTTTGAATGATGACCAAGTTAAATGTGGATGATTACTGTGGTTTGAAAATTAGAGCCACTGTCTCAATTTGCAAATACTGAGTTTCTGCCTTAACACAGTATCTCTATCTCTTAACCTTGTTTAGAGGGCAGTCTATAGGCTCTTTTGAAGCAATCTCAACCTCTAACCCCAACTGACTATTATTCTCCTTTAACACATTTACTCAAAAATCTTGACTTCCATCCTGGCCCTTATCGCCTTAAACATTGTCTAGCAATTCGAAAATTGTAAGGGTGGAAGACAAAATACCTTTAGAAGACGGTGGCAGACTTTGCTCTGAGAGTTGGAATTGCTTTGAAGGCGGTTGGAGGCATAATCAACAAACGCGACGTGTTTGAACGATAAAACGCCGCGCATATGGGCTGTCGGGTCGGTCGGGCGTTGCGTACAGGCGCGTCGCGCACATGTACAGGCGCACCACGCAATAGTTGAGCGCCCGTGTTAAATTTCTTCTGAGCGCGTCGCGCGCCATTCCAGGCGCACCGCGCAGTGAAACTATGACAAACTTCTTCAAACCGCTCCGAAACTTCTTTGTTTGATCTTGAGGGCAGCAAAGGGGCTTTGCTCGAGCTTGGGTGTTTACACGATGAATTTGCAATGGTCTCTATCACTTTGGAATGCACAAAATGGCCAACGGTCCCTTTATGCTTGATTTGAGAGGGTTTATTCAACGTTTCTTTTGAAAAGCCTTTGTTTTTAAACCAAAGTTTGAAAACTCCTTTTTGAACATACAACTGATATATTTTTTGTGGATATGTGCACAAGGGTAACAGACCATCTATTTGTAAGCGAGACCTCTCTTAACCTTTATGAAAATTTGAAACTTGACTATCTGCCTTCACTTTCCTCCAATGATAGCGAACCTGCCAGTTTGTAGGTTTTTCCCTTGAATTATTTTCTTCATAGAGAGAAAAGGTCTGCCCTTTGGTATTTTTGGCATATTCTTCATAGGGAAAGTTCCTCCTCTTTTTACAATGGCGTGCTCGCCTTGCTTTGACTAGGTTCCAATACCTGAAAACATGTCATGATCTTTGTGCATATGTGGGAACTAGTAAACCTATCTGCAATATCTTTTTTTGCTGAAGAAGGAGATGAAATGTCACCTCAATATCCCCTTTCATACCCTGGTCTGTCTTTGTTATCTAAAAAGAAGATACCTGTAGAGGATATTTTATATCGCAGGAGGTTTTCTTTGGCATTTTGACAGAGGTCCCTTTTCTCTTTTGCAACATAAACTAACATTTTTGCTTTGGATGCTATGGGTATAGTCTTGTCCACTGTGTAAACTGAATTAGATGGCAGATGCTGCTTGGCTGTAGATGCAACTGTTAGGTGTCTTTGATTTTTCCTCTTTGACTGTGGGTAGAAGACAAAATAAGAGATGATACACCAAAGTTAAAAAGTGAAGCAAGGAGAACTGCCCTTTTGTTTCCTGTGAAGGAGGTCTTCATTGTCTCATTTCAGTGTTTTTGTTGAGGGGAAAACTGAACTGTCACCCACTTGCCTTGGTCAACTTATGATAAGTCATTTGAAAGATAACCTCTATGAGTAGGGAGATTAGTACTCTTTGAAAAACAACCATTATTTCTTTTGCCTGTGTAATGACATGACTGTTAGGTCCCTATATTACTAGTATAGTACCTTATTGTTGTTAGTGTAACCCCTTTATTGTTATTATTGTACCCTTTTAACCCCCATTCTGTTATTATTGTGCCCCTAAATTATTATTGTTAGGTCGGCTAGGATTACATTGGGGCCCACTGGGATTACATTATGGCCCCATGGACTCCTATATATAGAAAGGAGGTTTTGTAAATTGAATCATCCAAGAATTGTTCATTCATGTAATGTATTGGAGGTTGCCCCCTCGAAGTGGCTCATTTCTAAGGCATGAATATCTCTTTTCTTCTCTCTTTGGAGCTGGTTACACAACATTTGGTATCAGAGGTTTGGGATTCTAGGGTTTCGCTGCTCCAAACAGGTCATCGTGGCATTGTCGCTATAACTGTTTTTCTACGAAGCTTCAGAAGCTGAAATTTCTAGGGTGCGAAGCTGAAATCTTGAGGAAGGTTGTCTAAAAATTTCATATCTTGGTTCGCCATATTTGAGGAGATATCATCTGTGGAAGTTAGGTATTTTTTCAGGCTCATAAACAGGTCATCGTGGCATTTGCGCTATAAATTTTTTTGTACGAAGGTTCAGAGTCTGAAATTCATATGGTGCAAAGCTGAAATCCTGAGGAAATTCGTCAAAAAATTTCAGAGCTTGGTTCGCAATATTTTTGGAGATATGATCTGTGGAAGGTAGTGCTTTTTCAGGCTCCTGAATTGCATCTCAAAGAGGTGATCGTGGGAAAACTTCAATAACTCTCTCTCTGGGCATTGGATTGAAGTTCCGTAAACATTGGTCACAAGTACACAGACTGAAGTTTCTGGGCTATCAATTTCAGAGACAAAGGACAAAACAGTGACACGTGGCAAGTCGTACAAGTTCGCTCTACTAAACCAGTCCAGAATTAGGTCATTGTGGGAGATTGGACACAACTTTGTCTTGGAGAATCCAAATCAGGTCAGACCTATGGAATTTTAAAGAAGCTTCAGAGATCTACTACAGGGCTGAATTTCAGATATCGAAGATTTTCAACTACAGAGATAATTCAATTTCAATATCGAGCTCCTAAAAGCTAGTAAAAGGTGTGTATTTTTTTCCGAATTGCATAAGTCTTGTTTGAAGAATCAAGTTGAATTGATTCCAAGGGCATCTTGTAGAATAGATATCAATATTGGATTCTAAAATGGCCCCTAAAAAGAATTCAACACACATCAAGCCTTCAGAAGGCTCTACCATGACTCATGAAGATGAAGAATTGCAACATGATCTATCAAAATTACAAGAACAAGTGCAACAAATTTCACTCTCGCAAAGAGCGGCAAAAAATGAAATGGAAGTTTTGAAGAAAGGTGTGGAAGTGAAGATGGATGGTTTGAAGAAAGGCATGGAAGCTAAGATGGATGGCATGGAAGTAAAGATGGAAGGTTTGAAGAAAGGCGTGGAAGCTAAAATGGATGGTGTGCAAGCTAAGATGGATGGCGTGGAAGCTAAGATGAATGGAATGGAAGCTAAGATGGATGGCATGGAAGTGGGCATGGAAGGTAAGATGGATGACATGAAAGAAAACATAGAAAACATGAAGAATGATCTAAAATCATACATGGAAGGCTTGATGACAAGCTTAAAACCAGAAATGATTCCTAATGGCGGAAATATAGGAGAAGAACCTCATGATGAGAACAAAATAAATGTTAATCATGATTTCATAAACTAGAATGTTGGTGGGAAGAACCACCATATTCCAAAAATGGATATGAGGAAGTTTGATGGAAAGGATCCTGTAACATGGATACTACAGATGGAGCAATATTTTGATCTCCATAACGTGCAAAACACACAAAAGGTACGCATTGCAACTTTACATTTAGAACAAAATACATTTGTATGGTATCAATGGCTTTGCTCCCGTCAAAAAATTGTCACTTGGTCAATTTTTACGGAGGAAATGATAGCACATTATGAGGATACAAAGAGCAACACCTTCTTTACCCAATTGATAAATCTCAAACAAAAGGGTTTAGTGGGGCGGCACATTGAGGACTTCCAAAAATTGAATATAAGGGTAACTGATATTCCAGAGGGACACGGGATTGATCTCTTCCTAGGCACTTTAAAGGATAGCATCCAACATGAAGTTCGTGTTTTGGAACCTGATTCATTGGAGAAGGCATTCAGGTTGGCAAGAAAAGTTGAATGTAAAATTATGGCGACAAGGAAGCCTACCACTCAATTCTATAAAGAAGGAAGTGTTACTACGCCTAGATTTCCACAACCTACAAGGTTGACACCACAGCAATTGGAAGAAAAAAGAGCAAAAGGGCTTTGCTACAGTTGTGATAGCAAATACACTAAAGGTCATAAGTGTGCTGAGAAGAAATTATTTTACATAGATTGTGAAGAAGAAGAAGAAAATGAACAAGAAGAGGATATACACCGGGAACCACCCCTAGAAGAGGAAGAAATGAATCCGACCATATCGTGTAATGCACTGGCAGGAATTACCACTCCTCAAACTCTCAAGATAGAAGGACATATCAAGAAGAAAAAGGTAATAGTGTTGATTGATTCAGGTAGCACCCATAAATTTATTCATTGTAAGGTAGCCAAGGAATTAAATTGTTTCCTATACCCAGCACCAGAATGTCAAGTGATGGTTGCAAATGGAGGAACTATAAATTGCTCTGGAAAATGCCACAATATCAAGCTAACCATGGGGGAATATGTGTTGACTAGTCCAATGCTTTCCATTCCTATGGGAGGTGCTGATGTTGTACTAGGAGTACAATGGTTACAATCTTTGGGGACGGTAGCTTTTAATTTTCAAGAACTTTTCTTGAAATTCTTTTCAGAAGGAAAGGAAGTCGAACTACGGGGTATTGAAGGAAAGCCAGGAAGGATAATAAGCTCTAATGGCATGACAAAGCTTCTAAAGAAAGAACAACGAGGCGTAATTGCACAATTATGCTCACTAGAAGTTCCAACATCAAAATCATCTATTTCTGCGGATCTCCAACAAGTCTTGGACAATCATTCCAAGGTGTTTGAAACTCCCAAAGGACTCCCACCTATTCGTGATCATGATCATGCTATTCATTTGATTCCAGGAAGTGTTCCTCCAAACATCCGGCCTTATAGATATCCTTACTTCCAAAAGAGCGAAATTGAACGCATGATTGCAGAAATGTTATAGGCGGGTATAATTCAACCTAGTCAAAGTTCTTTCTCTGCTCCTGTAGTATTGGTACACAAGAAGGATGGATCATGGCGAATGTGTCCGGATTATAGGGAGCTCAATAAGCTCACCATTAAAGATAAATTTCCCATTTTTGTGATTGATGAATTATTGGATGAATTACATGGAGCAATTTATTTTACCAAGTTGGATCTTCGTTCAGGATATCATCAAATTAGAATGAAGACTGAAGATATTCCAAAAACAGCATTTCGAACTCATGAGGTCATTATGAATTTTTGGTCATGCCTTTTGGCCTTACCAATGCACCTTCTACATTTCAAGGGTTGATGAATTCCATTTTCAAACCCTTCCTTAGAAAATTTGTGCTAGTATTTTTTGATGATATACTAATCTACAGCAGGTCTTGGAAGGATCATGTTGAACATGTTGACGGGGTGCTCAAACTATTGCAGGAGAAACAATTATATGCAAAAACATCCAAATGTTTCTTTGGAGTACAAGAGGTGGAATATCTGGGTCATATTGTATCTCACGAGGGTGTTAAAGTAGACCCTAACAAAATTAAAGCCATTAAGGAATGGAAAGTCCCCACAACAATAAAGCAGTTGCGAGGATTTCTTGGGTTAACAGGGTATTATCACAAGTTTGTTAAGAATTATGGGAGAATAGCAGCACCTCTAACAACATTATTGAAGAAAGATGCATTTTCATGGACTCCTGAAGCAACTAAGGCCTTTGAAAGTCTTAAAGAGGCAATGTGCCTAGCACCAGTCTTAGCTACGCCATACTTCACAAAAACCTTTATTATTGAATGTGATGCCTCAGGAAATGGAATTGGTGCGGTTTTAATGCAGGAAGGAAGACCCATTGCTTTTGAAAGTTGTCCAATCAAAGGAAAGTATTTACAGAAACCTATTTATGAGAAGGAAATGTTAGCAATACTGCATGCACTAAAGAAATGGTGAACTTACCTAATGGGAAGACACTTCAAGGTAAAAACTGATCATGATAGTCTTAAACACTTTTTGGAACAAAGACTATCTTCAGAAGAGCAGCAAAAATGGGTCACAAAGATGTTGGGTTATGACTTTGAAATAATCTACAAAAAAGGAAAGCTTAATGTTGTTGCGGATGCACTCTCAAGAAAGAATGAAGAGGTGGAAGCATTGCTTTGTGCCATTTCTATTATCCAACCAGATTGGATAAAGGAAGCAAGAGATGAATGGAAGAAGGAAAAAGATGTATGGACACTCATTCAAAAGTTGCAGCAAGATCCTAGTACATCTGATACATTTAGTTGGAAAAATGATTCCTTATGGTACAAAGATCGCTTATATCTTTGTAAGAATTCCCAAGTAAAACAAAAGATTCTTCTGGAATTGCACACTTCTCCTTTAGGAGGACACTCAGGATTTTTAAAAACTTACCACAGGGTGAAGAAAGATTTTTTTTGGGATGGCCTTAAATCTGATATTCAAAAGTTTGTGGCGGAATGTTTGGTTTGCCAGCGGAATAAAGTGGAGACAATTAAGACCCCGGGACTTCTACAACCTTTATCCATTCCAAGTCAACGTTGGGAGGAGATTTCAATGGATTTTATCACAGGTTTACCTAAGTACGAAGGAAAGAATGTCATCATGGTGGTAGTTGATAGACTTACCAAGTATGCACACTTTTGTGCATTATCTCATCCATTTAAAGCAAGTACAGTTGCTACTACATTTATGGACAGAATTCAAAAGCTACATGGAAGCCCAAGGGTTATTGTGAGCGACGAAGATCCCATTTTTACTGGAAATTTTTGGACGGAGTTATTTTCTTGTTTGGGTACTCAATTAGCTCATAGCTCATCTTATCATCCTCAATCTGATGGTCAAGCTGAGATAGTAAATAAATGTTTGGAAGGATATCTTCGTTGTTTTGTATCTGATAAACAAACACAATGGGTCAAGTGGTTACCTCTCGCTGAATGGTGGTATAATACTTCCTTCCATACTGCAGCAAAAATGACCCCATTTATGGCACTTTATGGATATCATCCACCATCGATCACATCATCTTTAAGGGAAAATTCGAAGGTTCAAGCAGTGGAAGATCACGTCGAGCATCGGCAAGAAGTTCTCCAACTCTTAAAGGATAACCTGAATTTGGCACAAAATCGAATGAAACAACAGGCAGATCAACATCGCAGCGAGAGAAGTTTTGATATAGGAGATTGGGTATTTTTACGGCTACAACCATATAAACAAATGTTCCTCAAGCAAGCTAAGAAGGATAATAAATTATCGCCAAAGTACTATGGTCCTTACAAGGTGTTGCAAAAGATTGGTACTATGGCATACAAATTGGAGCTTCCTGCTTCTTCGCGAGTACATCCAGTTTTCCATGTTTCATGCTTAAAGAAGGTTATAGGAGAAAATCTTCGAGTTCAAACAATATTGCCAGAACTTGATGAGGAAGGAAAAATCATATTGGAACCAGAAGCGGTCATGGAAACAAGAACTCGACAACTACGGAATCGATCAATTTCCGAGTATCTCATCAAGTGGAAGAATTTATACACTGAAGATTCTACATGGGAGGATGAAAAATTTATACAGAAGCACCCAGAGCTACTCAAGCGTTGAGGACAACGCTTTTTTTGAAGGAGAGGGGCATGTTAGGTCCCTATATTACTAGTATAGTACCTTATTGTTGTTAGTGTAACCCCTTTATTGTTATTATTGTACCCTTGTAACCCCCATTTTTTTATTATTGTGCCCCTAAATTATTATTGTTAGGTCGGCTAGGATTACATTGTGGCCCACTAGGATTACATTATGGCCCCATGGACTCCTATATATAGAAAGGAGGTTTTGTAAATTGTATCATCCAAGAATTGTTCATTCATGTAATGTATTGGAGGTTGCCCCCTCGAAGTGGCTCATTTCTAAGGCGTGAATATCTCTTTTCTTCTCTCTTTGGAGCTGGTTACACAACATGACTTGTCAGCCTTTCTTCAATTTGGTTTTGTTGGAGCAGCAGGCTGTCTTATAACTAGAATTGTTTTCACTAATGATATGTCTCCCCAAAGGTTTAAAACTTCATATCATGACCTTTTTATACCTCTGTGTTGAGAAGATAAGTATGTGAGATGTGAAAAAGCAGCTATAATTACTCACAGACACCAAGGTTCCTTTGGCCACTTTCTTCTAATCGAGCTCTGAAATCACCAAACTTGATGCATCTGAAGGATACACTTGTCTTTGTGGTGGAGTGTAGATTGCAACGACTGGACTTACACTGGTGCTTTGACTAATACCAAGATGTCTTAGGTCTGGGACTGTATACTATTTTCCTGCCTCTTCTTTATGTTCATCCAAAAACCATGGACTGTACTTCACATTTCAACAGGAACAAAAGAACACACAGGGGTCTTTTCACTGAAGTATTTTCCTGCTCAAGACTGATTGAAGCTATTCATATTAACACCCCTGCAGAGATATTTGTTATGATAGCTTTGATTAAGGAGTCCCTTTTTTGATGCTCCCTGATGATGACTGAAACCTCAAATGATTCTCTTTACAAGACCACAAACTCTGTTTTCTTTTGTCTTGCACATTTCAGATCTTAGTCCCGTTATGATCATTACTTACACTTAGAAACCTAGAGTCACTATTTTACTGTCTAGTAAAAAGAAAACCTGTGCTTATAGTAAGTTCTGCAATCCTTGAAGTCAATATTGGCCATCGCCCTCTGCTTGTAGATGAAGGAGGCGCCTTAACCCTCTGCTTGTAGATGAAGGAGGTTCTTGGCCATGACACATTACTAGTTTGTTTGACAGTGATGTCTTTCTTCTACTGTGATTTCATGCTGAATGGAAGCTGCAAGGTCTTGATAAGTAACTCTTTACTCTGCATATGTATCTCAGGCTCATGTTTGACATTGAGAAGCAGTTGTTCTTCTAAATGTGTATTCAAGAATTTTCTCCTGAGATGAAGTTATATTTCCTGTCTTTGTAGAATCCATAAAACACTGTGAAACACCTAATAATCAGCTTGAGACTGTGGTCTATGCAGTGCTGAGACTTAGGGGTGTGTAAGTGGCGCGACTTAGGACTGTAATCAATTTTATTTGCAGAGTGGGAGGTCTGTCATGATTGGCTTGTATCAGATGGAGGTTTTTTTGGCATTTTGATGTTTGCCAAGGGTAAAATGCCTTAAAGCGCCACTTCCTAACTTAAGGGGGGCTTTTGAAACAGTCATTGGGTTGTCCTTTAAGAGCTGATGGGCAGATAAGTAGGGCTAAAGCTAGATAGGATAGTGATAATGAGTTATAACCTTGACATGGGCGGACTGAAAAGTAGGAGGGCGAAAAAATTTTTATGAGGGTTTTCTAGATGACAAATTGACATATGGAGATCAGCTTCTAGAAAAACTCAGCTATGGATCTAGTCATCATTAACAAGTGAAAAATACTGATGACTAACACGATACTTTAGCACCAAATGTTTCTCTGAATCTTTGATACCCAACTTTGTGCACAAGGTATGGAACAGATTCGTCAGCTCATGCACATCTTGATCCCTTTGTTGTCGTAGCGTGGTCCATTGTATGTACTTGTCCTCATAGCTCCCCACGGGATAGTACTGTTCCTTGACGGCGTCTCGGAAAGAATTCCAAGTTGGTACGGTCGAGAACAGAGAGGGTTCTGTCTGGTCCTTGTTCTCACAGTAGGTTTCCCACCAGTCCTTAACATGGGGGGTAGCTTTGAGGAGTGCAAAATAATCTTCTCCCGGTCTGAAAAGTCATGAACAGAGAAATATCCTTCTAATAGATTCAACCATCTATCTACGGCATCTGCGTCTATTTGACCCTCAAATATGGGAATGTCAAAATTTACTTGTACCTTAAAAGGAATCGCAACTCCAGAGTGGCTACTGGATGCAGATGCGCCGCCGGTGGGCAGCCGTTGAAGGATCTGAGCAAAGTTATCCATCATCGCGTTCCTTTGTTTTTCGAGGGCCTCCTCGAGCAATATTTTGATAGGATCTCCCGCTCCCTCATCTTTCTTTTCGTCCCCCATGGGCGTCCGTCGAGGTTTGCGAGGCTGATCTTGCAAAGGTTCCACCAGATCAAGCCCTAGCTCCTTATACCCCGACCTCGTTGGGGACATGCAAGGAAGGATCGAGAAAAAGCAGACCGCTCTGATACCACTGATCCGGATTTATGCAGGAACGCAACAGAATAAACACATAACCATAAATACAGAGATGCAGCGGAAATAACACTTCATTTCATTAATATCAAAGAACTGAAATTTGCTTACAGACAGAATGGAAATAAAACTAGCTAGGGCACTGGTAGCTATCTCTGAGAAGAGATGTGGCGGCTACAGGCCTCTGAACTGAGTTACAATGAGGCTCGAGGGCCTATTTATTATTCAGAAACAATGGAGAACCCTAAACATCCCAAAAACCTAACCCTAGGAGATGAAGCGCCAAAACTATGGGCCCCGTTTGGGTAAATTGGTGTTTCAACTTCCCAGGGACGTAACTTTGGCATACTATCTCCATTTGACGCACATGATACATAATTAGAAAGCTCTATCCGAGGACTACAACTTTCAGGACTAATTTGATGATCAAATTTGTTGGTAAAAAAATGATACCCAAAAAATGTCTTTTAGGGCCTCAAAACGGCTCCGGAAGTTCAAGACCCGAAAAACTGCTAAAAATAGTAAGTTATGCCGAAACTGAAAAACTGAAAGAGACAATGGTGGGGCCCAAGTGGAATAGGCGGGTGGCCACCAATATCCACCTGGATCAGTTGGAGTCTCAGTTTCAACAAGATGAATTTCAGCAAAAGAGTCATCATTCTGAACATGTTTTTGTTCATAAAATTGAGAAGGACTCTCATCAGCAGCAAGAATATAAAGTTGCAGTTGATTCACATTTAGTTCCTTGTACAAGAGCAGATTTACATGCAGATGCAGCAGCTCAGCCTGCACTTCCCAAGCCCATCATCAGACCTTGGGAAGAGCTTGTCCACAACAAGCACATAACTGGTCTTGGATATGACAGGGATGTGTTCTTTCATATTCCAGACTACTCCAAGCCCATCAAATTTCAGAGTGTCGAATTTCTTTATGACAGTTCACCTACAGTTGTTCCAGATCCTGCTCCACTTCCACAACAACAACAGATTGTGAAATTCCAACACTGTGATCAAGTTGGCCATATGAAAGATCATTGTTTCTATCTTCATCCATGCAAGCACTGTGGTCGGCACACCCATTCTTCACACAGATGCTTAAGAAACAAGCGTCCTGCAAGAACAAAGATTCATCTTGGATGGATCGCTTCTTGGCAATGGGCATCGACAGCCAAGAAGATGTTTAAGTCACATGTCAGAACTTGTTCTCGAATATTGAGCAATCTTGCAGTTGAGTTTTCACTGTCATCTCACCTTGTACCTGACAGGGGGGAAAATGGTGGTCATCTACAAGCTTCGAAGTCAGATCAAGCGAGCCTGAGCCACAACCTGTCATTGCATATTCAGAGTTGTAGCCAGAGACACAGCAGTTCAAGCAAGCCTGAGCCACAATTCGTCATTCCAGATTCAGAGTTGTAGCCAAAGACACGGATGCCCATGAGCATGCCTTTGGTTGATGGACAGCCTTAAACCATCCTTGTGAGATTGATATTCTTCCTCTTTCGAAGCACTTCCTCTAGCAGAAGATTTCAGCTTCATGCCAGTTTTGGTTGAGTTCCAGGAATTGCATCAAGCATTTGAGTGTTGGTGGTCATCTTTAAACCATCACAGGGTGTAGACTTCCCTTCATTTAGGTTGACGGTCTCCCTGTAAATATGAGGGACAATTCCTCTAGCAGAAGCCCTTAACTTCTTGCCAGTTTTGGAAGAGTTCTGGGAACTGCAATAAGCATTGTGTTCCAGTGTTGGTGGTCATCCTTAAACCACCTCTTTATGACAACATTTCAGAGAGCTGATTCAGCCTAAGTGCTCCCATGCATACTTTGCAGATTTGTATTACAACTCTCTTCTTGGACTCACACATACCCCTTCGGATTAAGGAGGGGAATGTTGAACACCTAATCCTCTATGGATAGGTGTGGAAGACGAAGAGTCACAAAAGAGTCCAAGTGACCTTGGAAGATGAATCCAAGAGTCACATTATTGTATTATAAATGTACATCTATGTGTAATAGAGATGCAACGAATTCCTATCTTTCTATGTGTGTGTTTATCTTTCCTCATACACCATGTGTGTGTTTATCAAAGATGATGATGAAAGTTGGTTCTTAATTGAGTAATAAGAACCTTTGCCCTTCACGGAATGTTAGTTTCAATGTACTCTTTTTGTTGGAGATCATAAGTAGGGTTGAATTCTTCAATGTAGTACTTCTTCTTTCTACCAAACTCTCTTCCCCATACCTGTTTATGAAACTTCTAAGTAACAAAATTCTTTAGCTCCTTGCTATTTGTGGGACAAACATTGAGATAGATATTCCATTTTTTCATCCATATGTAGTTTTGTCTCATCCATGTTTTCTTTCTTTCACTGATGTCTTCCTTGAAGATAGCATTAGGCCATCTACCTACTCTCATTTGCTCATATGTAGTTTTGTCTCATCCATATTTTCTTTCTTTCACTCATGCCTTCCTTGAAGATAGCATTAGGCCATCTACCTACTCTCATTTTCTCATATGTAGTTTTGTCTCATCCATGTTTTCTTTCTTTCACTCATGCCTTCCTTGAAGATAGCATTAGGCCATCTACCTACTCTCATTTGCTCAACTCTCTTTAGATATCTTATCAGCCACACCATAGCAATTGCTTCAATGAGAGTTGCTCCTGATTCACTCAACATTATCTCATAAAGTACCAAACTTTTTATTTTGAACTTGCTCATACAACAAAATTATTTCAATAAGTAATAAAAAAAATACCAACTTAATATTTTAAAGAATTTAAAATATTTTAAACATTAAAAAATTATCTACTCTTTAACTTACTTTTTCAAATAATATCTAGCTATGTTGCTGACAAAAAGAAATTGCTAGAATCTCGTTAAGATTCTGACTAATCCTAAATTTTGATAATTTAAAGCATCTAAACTAATTTAATATAATTATAATAATTATAGCATACGATCATTTGAAGCACATTGCTAGAATCTCGTTAAAATTCTGACTAATTCTAATTTTTTTATTAATTTAAACTTTAAAGCATCTAAACTAATGTAAAATAATTATAATAATTATAGCATACGATCATTTAAAGCCCAAGTCCTCCATTTTCAGGTATTACTCCGAAAGAATACTCCGTTCCGTTCGTTGCTTTCAGTGGTAGTCCCGACTCCCGAGCCATTGTAGATTGGAATCCCCAGATTTTGGAACGAGTCTCTGGAATCATTACACACGCAGAAGATTCCGCCTTTATGTTCGGCGAACTACCCATGATTCTTTTCTTCAGCGGTCGTTCTTTGGTATTTGGTATTTGGTCAACGGTTCGATCCACACAAAATTATATTATGCAGTGCATAGAGCCCTCGCCGCATTTGGCATTCATACTTCAAAGCAACAAACCGATGCAAATCTGGAAAGCAAATTAACGTCACACTTGGACTGGGTGAATGACCAGAAGTGTAATGCCTCACATTGCCTTCCTGAACGAGCAGGGCAAGAAATGATCAAAGGAGGCCCGGGCTGAGAGAGAGGCAAAGAAAGATCTGCATCTAAATCTTGTATAGATCGTAAGTAATATGATGGAAGAATTTATTTATTTTATTTAAATAAAATGCTATTGATTCTGTCTATGGATTTCTAAACTTACTGCTTTTAAATTTTGGCTGATTCACAACAGTCTAACGCCGGCAAGAAGCTGCTTATCTTTCTCTCTTTCCATGGATTCTCACAATGGTACGAGAGACGACGACGCTGACTCCGGACTTGTACGCCTGCAGCAGCTCGGTTACAAACAAGAGCTTAACCGTGATCTCTCGTACTATTCTTTGCCTTCTCCAGCTCTTCCATCTTAATAATTTTCCACATAAAACTCTTCAACCTAAGTCTTTATTCCCAAAATCTTCAAAGTTTTTATCTCTCATGAAATTTGATTTAACTGAAAACTCTTCAAGTCAAGCCTGTATTTTATTTCTCTCAGAAATGTGAACATACAATTGCTTTGATCCAACGCTTTATAGCAGAATCTTTAAAAATTTTCGTTTCCTTCTTAATTCTTAAACTTTTCATCTATCTCCTAATTTATAGCACAAGAACTCTGACAGCGTAGGTTTTATCTCCAACATGTTTGAAATTTTTAATGTCTCTCGAAGCTTTTGCACAAATCTTTCAAGTTTTTAGTAATTTCTCTCTGAAATTGATTAAATTGCTGGTATGTTTTGGAATTGATTCATGCGTTTGAATTGCTATGTGCAGAGTATTGTCAAACTTCGCGTTTTCGTTTTCCATTATATCGATTTTAACTGGCGTAACGACTCTGTATACTACGGGACTGGCCTTTGGAGGGCCAGCCACTATGGTGTACGGATGGCTCGTTGCTGGTTTTTTCTCTCTTCTCGTGGGACTCTCCATGGCTGAGATCTGCTCTTCGTATCCAACCTCCGGGGGTCTGTATTACTGGAGCGCTAAACTGTGCGGTACAGAATGGGGACCCTTCGCTTCATGGATGACTGGCTGGTGAGTTCTTGAGGCCATGACATGTTGTCTATTATTATTTTTACTCCGGAATAAAGTTTGATAGAGATGCATCTTCTAAAATTGTGAGTGAAGATTACATGCTTTGCATTTAGCCATTAGCTCAGTTATTGCATTGCATTGAGTATCCATTAGTCTTTCTATTGAAAAGTTGAGGGAGCTCCACTCTTTTTCCATAATCTGTTTAGCATTTTACAATGTCTTTTATTCTCGTCGATATGCTCGAATCAACTTTGATGTTAGATGGCATATTGATGGTAATTCAGAACTATATAAACTGGTTCAAAAAATAATATCTTATCACATGTACAAAAAATTATTGAAGTGGAGGAGCATATTAGATTTGAGTGTATACAATTATTGAATATTCTATAAATATAATAAAATATTATTATTTATTCTAATTTGTATATGATTTATGAAATTGAAAAATATAATGTAAAATAAATAATAAAAATATATATATTTGTAGCTTTGATGTTTTTAATTTTATTTTAAAAATATATTAAGAGTAATATATTCATTTCAAAAGATTCAATATTTTTGTATGTTATTTAAACATATTAACTTCTAAAAGTATCATAATTTTTTTTGAAATTTAAGTTGCATTTATTTGTTATAGTTAATTTCATTATAGATATTTTCATGGAGCACAGAGCACTAAGTTATGTATCAAAATAGATTTCTAAATGTGCTTTCTAGAGTCTTCTAATCAAGATGCTCATCTAAATGGTGGTAAATATCTCTTTTAAATACTTCTAAGTTATTCACTTCTTTCTATGTGAAATCTACTTTATTCTATAGTCTTTTTCATGGACAATGAGTTGTTCTAGAACCCTCTAGATAAAGCACTCCCTTGTAGCGTAAACCACCATATAAAATAGGCCTTTCTAGACTCCTATGTAAAAATGCTCCTCCTTTGACCATGTCAAAGCACTTTGGAAAGTGTGCAAGAATGAGGTTTTAACTAGGGAAGTAGTATAAAATGCATAGATATGTCTATATCCAAGCAAAAATCATCCATATAAAACCAAAGGTATCATCCTCCAACTTTCAAGCTCAAGATTTTACACACATTTTGTTGGCAAGAAGATAGAATCTTATAGCAACAATCTACATCCGTGATAAGTGTCATGATAAGGTATTAAATGATATGACACCAAAACATTGGAGAAATTTTGAGGTAAAAACTCGGGTTCAAAACAAACATGTACAACTAAAATCAACTTTATAAGAACCAATAGGATTCAAGATGATGATGTCAACCATGGGGGCTGATTCACCATTTTGGAGTAAAAAAGCAAAAAGATTAATAAATAAATAAAAACTAATTTTTCAACTCATACTTTCAACTTATCTCCATATGGTTTTAATCAAATTTCAAGCAAGAACTCTCATTGGATGCATAATTTAATTCATGATCTAAGGAATACCTATGTTGCACACTTTTGATAGTCCTTGTTATAGGAAAAATGAGAAATACATGAAAAACATAATTGCAATCATGTTTTTTCATGTATTTCTCTTTTTTCCTGTAGCAGGTTCCATCAAATGTATGCACCATGAGTACTCCTTGGATGAGGAATGGAATTTTGCATCTAACAAGTGCTACCACTTGAAATTTGAGTAAAACTATAAGTGGAAGTTGAAAATGTGAGTTAAAAAAGTAGTTTTTTTTTTTTCCCTCTAAAATTTGATGATGTAATCTAATCTTGTTTTATTATTTCTACTATTATTTTATAATATACCTTAGGAGACCCATTTTAGACCTCAAAATTTCTCTAATGTTAACCTTGATACTTCTAGTGTGTAGCATGTCTGATTGTTGTTTATAGTGAATTCTATAAAGCTTATACAGTCTACATTCCATCACAATGGAAAATATTAGCAAGCCAAGATGTGAATTTTGATGAGGAGACATGGTTCTCAAGGCTCTCAACAACTTCCAATAGAGATTAAGGAAGGAGAAACATTTGTTGTCCCAAATGTTGATCATTAGAGAAATTTTAAGGTCTAAAACGGGCCTCCTAAGGAATATTATAAAATAATAGTGGAAATGATAAAATAAGATTACATTACCTCATCAAGTTTTGGAGGAAGATTACATAGTCCTGATGATGAACCACACTGGTTGGTTCGAAACGCGTCGACCTCGTTCTTTTGCATGTGATTACTACCGAAAGAATTTCTACAAAAAAAAGAAAAAACTAGTTTTTCAACTCATATTTTCAACTTATCTCTCTACGTTTTTACTCAAATTTTGAGTTTGAGCACTCATTGTATGCATAATTTAATTTTGCATACAAGGAGTATCCATATTGCATATTTTTTATGGGTCCTACTACACAAAAAATGTGAAATACATGAAAATACATTATTGCAATCACATTTTTCATGTACTTCACATTTTTCGTATAGTATGGTCCATCGAAAATATGCAACATGGATACTCATTGGATGCAAAATTAAATTATGCATCCAATGAGTGCTCCTACTCGAAATTTAAGTAAAATGATAGGGAGATAAATTGATAAAATAGTTTTTTTCATATTTTCAACTTATCTCTCTATGTTTTTACTCAAACTTTGAGTGGGAGCACTCATTTTATGCATAATTTAATTTTGTATCTAAGGAGTACCCATTTGCATATTTTTCATGGATCTTACAACACAAAAAATGTGAAATACATGAAAATACATGATTGCAATCACATTTTTCATGTAGTAGTTTCCATCGAAAATATGCAACATGAGTACTCATTGGATGCAAAATTAAATTATGCATCCAATTAGTAATCCTACTCGAAATTTGAGTAAAATCATAGGGAGATAAGTTGAATATATAGATATTCTCTAAAAATGGTGAATCATCTCCATGGTTGACATCGTCATATTAAATCCTATTGGTTCTCATAAATTTTATTTATGTTGTACATTTTGGTTTTTAGGCCCATTTTTTACTTCAAACTTTCTCTAATGCAACATAAATAAAATAAAAAATCAAAATCAAGTTATCAAAGTTTCAAAGGTGAAATCAATGCTTTATTGTCTTCCAAATCAACTAGGAGGCCTAGCTTTGCAAGTTGGAGTTCCTAAAACTTCTTTCTAGGTGAGCCATCCTCCTATGAAGTTTCCTATTTGTATTGTGGTGACATCTTCCTTTATTGATGTAGATCCTTATAGATATAAGGAGGCATCAAGTGAGAAGGTAATGTGGTATGCCATCATGGTGGAGGAATATAACTCCATGATGAAGAATGATCTACAAGATATTTTGCTATTTGACCAAAAGGAAAGTTAGTGATGAACTTCATGTAGCTTTACAAGGTGACACACATAACTTATGGTAGTGTTGAGAAGTATAAGGACTTTCTTATAATGAATGGATTTCCCCAAAAAGAGGAATTTGAATATGAGAGGATATTTTTATCCATAAACTATTATGGATACTCCACTAGAAAGTTTGTCACAACAAATATACCAAGATAATGAGAAAATCCAAAAGCTACATTATGAGGGTTAATTTTTCCTTTTTTGGATTCATTAATTACATTTTATCTCATATGCATGCAAATTATAATTACTTAATATAAAGAACAAATAAAACAACCACTCACAAACGACAATAGCACAAGATATGACCTAGGGAACCCTTTAGAGAGAAAACCCAATATGAAGGTGAGGTTTCTTTGCTCTCTTTCTCTAAATAAAAATGGAATCAAGTAAAAACTAATTTGACTTGTGGCCTATTGGCTACTATAATATGCAAACCCTTTATGTTTCCTATCTCTCTCTATATATCCAATCTTAGCTACTTTTCTTATCTATAGAACAAAATGCACTCGAATAGAATGGAACCCCTTTTCCTTTTAGTGGCCTAGTTATAACACAACCCAATAGCCTACTAGTGGTTAAGTCGATTTCTTCAACTCTTAACTAGAATTACAATATGGAGTCTTGTGTATTCTTCTTCATTATGACCATATGGATAATCCATTTACATGAATAATGGGGGATAACATGGCATTATCTCAGATCAATTTTGGTTAACATGGGAAGGTCAACTTCTAGGTGGCATAACTTTTTCATATAGAATTTAATTGAGGTGATTCTTACATCATTGGAAGGTATTTGTGTGTAGAATAATGCTAGGGGGTGCCACGCTTTAATGACAAGGTTCTACCACACAAAAAATGTTATTTAATGCCTCAAATGGATTCCAGGAGGTTTCAAACCCCAATTCGCCAAACTAAGACCTATTAGTAAAATTGTCATGTGAGTTGATTCCTCCACTTTTTCCACTTTCAAAGCATTGATATGGATAATAAATCATTTATTGATTCAATTTGAATCATATTTTTTCTAGATGCTAGGTATTTCTCCATCAAATTGATCATGTCCTTAGTATCAGTTTTTGGTTGGTCTTTGTATCATATGGATAACATTAAGATTGCATATTTTATTGGATTAATTAAGGAGGGGGTTTACATAAATGAGCTGAGAAGTTTTTAGTTGCATAGACATGAAACCCATGTGTACAAACTAGAAGGTATTTTATGGACTTGTGTAGGAACCACATCCTTGGTAGTCAAGGATTAATGAGTATCTAATCAGTTTGGCCTTCACCAAAATACTGTAGATCCTAATCTTTATTATTTATTTGATATATATAATCTATATGTTTTGGTGTTGTATGTAGATGACTTGATACTATAGGAAGTTTTGAGAAATTCATACCATGATGCAAGATTGATCTAGTGTGTGATTTAGGTATGAAGGAGAATAGTATTATGCACAATTTCTGGGGTATGAAAAATTAGAAAATTCTAGGTGAGGTGTTTCTAAATAGGATAAGTATGCAGTTTAGAATCTAAAGAGGTTTCAAATGATGAACTATAGACCATTCATCTATTCCTTTGATACCTAATATGAAGTTATTAATAGATTCAAATTTATGTTTGGTATATCTATCAATATACAAATAGGTAATAGGTTTCCTCCTATGCATGGTAAATATTGGACCTGATATTTTATTTCATAGTGAACATATTGAGCTAATGTGTGGTTGAGCCTAGGAAAATTCATTTGGTTGCTACAAATCATGTGCTTCTTTACTTGAAGGGAAATAGTGGTTCATGGTTTAAGGTATGTAAGAGGTGGTGATTTTTTTTTTTTGGTAAGTTGGTAGGGATACTACTTCATTGGTTCATCCTCTATGATAATTGGATCGGAGAATGCACCTCTATAAGTGGAGGTACTAAGGAGATACATTGTCTCCTCCTCTTTGTTAGATCCTTCACCATAAACTCAAAAGCTAAGACCAAAGGAACCATAGTAAAATATGATGAATTTAGCTTCCAATCTTTGAATCCTATCAACAAATTCAAGCTCATAGACTTTATAGTTTCCAAGAGCAATGACTACTAGTGTTTTAGCCAACTAGTAGAACTTCATTGTCATGAAAACCTTTGTATCTAGTGACCAAGAAAACCACGAATATTAATTAAGTTTTGAATTTTTTCACTAATTTGTTGAGCATAGGTGTGTTGACACCTCTACTTCATAGAGTTTACTAAGGTTTCAACTTCCTTCTAAGTTTTGGGAGAAATGTTTCACTTAAAGAGTTGTTGGGCTTGTTCGGTTGCCCTCTCAGCACCCATTCCCTAAGGTGTGCATACAAGAATTCCCTCGCCCATTATGACTTCAGTTTTCCTCCATCCTATTGGATATTGAGCATCTTATTTCACCATGTCTACAACTTGATTGATGTAATGAAATGACTAGAAAAATGCTAGCATATAACCCTATAGAAACTTATCCCTCTTTTAGGAACATGTAGCCTCACAAAGACAAGAGGACAATGTTGGTACCAGTTGAAAAAACTAGAAAATAAGTAATCACTAGTGTAAAGACCACAAACAATTGAACTGAACTTGATAAAATTGTGACCACCTAGCCAAAATGAGGATGGGTGAATCCAAACTTTAGTTATCCATAGAATAGTAAATATAGAAAATAAAATCCCAAGTGCACAAAACATCAATTAAATGATGACAAACTTAAGGGGTGAGACCAAAACAAAAACTTGAAGGCAAAAAATACTTGGGGCAACACATGCTTGAATGAGCTTTCCCACTCAATGTCATAATCATCATAGTATGATCCATGACATACCCAAATTATTTTACAATCAATCACATTACTCACACCATCAGGAATCATCAAAGTATGTTCTCCATTATTAACCTGCATTTAGAACATCATCACATGGATGCCTGAAGCATCCCTCACACTCTCAGTCATGAGCGTGAATAGTCTATCAAGCGTACTAACTTGTGTATAATCATTGATGCATTAAGCCACTAAATCTTCCTATCGTTTGGCCATATTAGTCTCTAGAACCTTCTCTGGTACTAGATCTAGGGAGGAGATGGTGAGTTTATGTTACAAGGTTTTATCCATTATGGCTAAATTGGAGATTTATATGGTTGCAAAAGTACTTCAAGGTTTAACTTTAGTTTGGGTTTATGTATGATATCATAGTTTAACATAAAGTAGATAGTATTGGCACTTAGTTTGGGATAAGAAAAATACATGGCAAATTATGATGCTAGTTGTGAATTTTTTATTGCTT
The DNA here is from genome assembly GCA_034641835.2 of Pinus albicaulis. Taxonomy (NCBI): domain Eukaryota; kingdom Viridiplantae; phylum Streptophyta; class Pinopsida; order Pinales; family Pinaceae; genus Pinus; species Pinus albicaulis. The sequence continues at coordinate 288,379,704 of CM076571.1, read as the reverse complement.
TGCAAGTTAATCACAGACTTGACCAAGAAAAAGTTGGAGCCTACCATGGCATAATATGAAAATTAGATTTGCATCAATCTCTTTGATTTAGTGTTTCAAAATTTCTCCAAGCACATACAAACCATTTATCTCAGGCATCATGCACGACTATCTTGACTATTTATTCTCAATTGAATGAGTAATCCTTGGGTATTGGTTCAATTCCAAATTATTTATAGATAACAATAGTTAAACCACCTTGCTTGGAATGTCATGACGGTTAGGTTCATTCCCAAGGCTATCATAAATGTCATTCAAGTAAGGAGGATAAAATATCAAAGGAGAAATATATTATATTAGTTAAAATTTGAATGAAACAAATGGATAATCGTGATCTAATTAATCAATTACTCAATCATAGATATGGGATTACTCTCATTATGAGGGGCAACATATCAGATTTCGCATTGGACGCAAGGAACTAGTTTCTCAAGCATGGGTTCCATCCTCATTCAAATTTTATATGGTAGAGAGCTAAATTTGTGGATAGATTTCATGATTTCCCATATATGTTATAATATAAGAAAGCAACACATAGAGTAATATAGTAATTTCTCATTTGTCAATCCATTATTTGGATGAATATCACTGAATAGATTTGTTGATTTGATTGACAAAAAATAGTGGATTGAGAGTGGTTTGTGGAGGTTGAATGAATCCTTTGTCCAACTATTGATCAAAAGAACCAACTGGCATGCCATAGACGTGTTGATTTGCTAATGAAGCTACTTAGGAAGCTTATTTGATTGGTTAACTCAAAAAAATGGGTGGTGATTGGAGGATAAAACAAACCATCTCAGAAAATGTGCACCACATTATAAAACATCTACAATGTCACAATTTTTTTTGTTTTTTCAAACTCAAATATATATGTAAATTACTCAAATATTCATGCTCAATTGAGTGCTTTAGTCTTACTAGTTAATATATAAAACAAATTAGCATCACATGCATTTTGTCTTCAATATTTTGTTTCTATAATTAAACATATATACTCTTCCACATTTATATTTTTCCATATCCATGTTTCCATTAATAACATGGACACTTAGCCTAAATTGGCAATGTTAATATCTTTCTTAAAAACACTATATGTAATTGAATCATTAAATTGATCTTGAATTGATAGAATCTTAATTTGTCTATTCCTACAACTTCTATAATCCTCTCTTTTATACCAAGTCTCAAACGAAGAATGATTCATACTTCAATTCTCCATTTTTTTAATGCATTTGTTATACCAACCTTATCCTAAGATGAAATATTTACTTGCATCAGTAATCTATATATAGATATTAAAAGTAAAATATATATTTATGTTAATATCATAAAATAAAGGATTTATATTTTAACCTCTAATTCTTTTAATAAAAAAAATTATGAGTTTTTTTTTTTAAATACAAAATCCAAATAAATAAATCATATAATATTTACATTAATATTAATATTTTTAAAAATATCATTTTGAAATTTCAATTTTATAATAAGATAGAGTAAAAATATTTATGTAACTTATTACTCATTCATTTATTAAAATTTTAAAATTATATTTATATTATAATTATATCATACACCTACAATTACAATCAACTAAAATTTTTAAAATTCAAAGTTCATGTAGGCATGAAAAAAAAATGAAAATTCAAATATTCTATTAAAAAACAATATGTTTTTATTTATTGTTATAAATAAAATCACTTTCAATTTAAAAATTATTTTAGTCAATATTGTCATATAATAGTGAGATAGTGATTTTTTTGTTATTTAAAATGTATTTTTAAATACATAAATAGATTAAAATTTAACTATACTTATCATTCTAAAAAAAATTGGAAAACAAAACTAATTGTAAAACAAAACAAAAAACAAAAAACTCTATATCTATTGTTAACCTATACTAATAAATATTTTATAAAATTTAACATTTTTTAAAATAGTATCTTCTATATTATATTTATAATGTAAAAGATAAATTTAAATTATTATATAATTTTTGGAGTATAATTTAAAATTATGTTTAATTGGTTAAAAATTGTTCCTTTTACATAAATTAAATTTTTTTTAAATAAATAAATCAACTTATATATACGAATAATACACATTCTATTACTGATTTGAAAATGAATTATTTAAATTAATTTAGATAAGAGTAATTTGACCAAAACGGAAGGACTTTTAATTGCCACATGTGAAAAATTCAAGAAGGGCCTTTGATGCAAGGAATTGATTTGATACCGGTACCGACATTAACCACATGGCACAAAGACATTAACCACATGGCAAAAAGATTTAATATTTGTAGAGATTCCCTATGCCGGCTATTTCTGAACACATCAGAAAAGTAAAGTTACGCAAGTTACGAGATCTAACGGTTCGATCGAGGATATGCGAAAAAGTTATCAACGCAGCATGTAACGTGGGCAACGTGAACACAGTCCGAAAAACAAGAATTCCAATTCGGAGTAGTTTTTAGGGCGATTTCTTAAAAGGGTTTTTTGGAATTTTTTGGTTTAATTTTTTTAAAATTAGGTCAGAATTTATTGAAAATAAAAGTTTTATGGATAACTTTGCACAATCTAAATGTTTTAAGATTTTTTAGGGTATTGAATTTATATATATAATCAAAAACTCGATTTAAATAACATAAATTGAAATTTTACCTCAAATTATTTCATCATATTCAAATACCTGAAATTACAAAAAAATCACACTAAAAACAATTCCAATTCATAATCCCATAACAAAATTATTTTAATGAGATAGAATTTTAATTTTAATTTCATAAATTTGTTCGTTCAAGATACCGACTAAATGATCCAATACAGTTGACGTGGGCAACGTGCAGCCGCGGCATTCATCACGGACCACTGCAAAGCCAACGTCACACTCTTTAGTCCTCCTCGTTGCTTTCGTGAAGGAATTGGACAAAGGGAAGCCTGGGCTAACGGACACGCAAAGCACAGGGGCGGCGGGTCGTGGGCTTATTGATGACCCGATTGGCACATTTATATAGATTATCATTGGGATTTGAAGATTGCGTTTAATAAAGAGGCGGATGCTCTTGCATTTTTCTCGGTTTATTTTTGTTGAAAGGAAAGTAGCGCTATGTTTTCTTTTATTAAATATGGTGAATTAGAAGTGGAGTCATCACTCCACTTTTTCTCTCTTTTAATGCATTTTCACAATAATATTAATATAATACCAAAAATAATATATTCAATAGTGAGTAAAAGTGTATTTAAAAGTAAGAGTATATTTAGTATTAAGTTAAATATACTAATTTATGATTGAGTAAGAATTGAGATATGGTTTGGGTGATTACCTTTCAAGTTTTATTATAATGTATCAAAGATATTTTTTATTATAATTTCTTATTATAATTAAATTTGAATGTATGGGTGAATTAGCCATCTCAACTATCAATCCAAAACAAAAAAGTCATTTTATTAATGGGAATGAAGATAACCATGTATCTAGTTCTTGAATAATTTAGAAATTTTGTGGAAAGAAAGTGTTTAAAAGTAATCACACTTGACATTATGTATGTCTTCCACTGCAATACCTGTAAAATTATAAAAAAAATAGATCATTTCCTTTATACAGGCAACACGATGACTTCTCATGTGTTATGCATCTCTCGTTTGAGTGTTTAGCTTGCTTGGAAGAATACCATCTTTGTAATGCAATCAACAATACAATACTTTATAGTTGTGGGGATTTTCCATTCTTTAATGGCTTTAATTTTGTTACGGTCTACCTTAACACCCTCATGAGATACAATATGACCCAGATATTCCACCTCCTATACTCCAAAGAAAGATTTAGAGGTTTTTGCATATAATTGTTTTTCCTCCAATAGTTTGAGCACCCTGTCAACATGTTGAACATATCCTTCCAAGACATGTTGTATATTAGCATATCATCAAAAAATACTAACACAAATTTTCTAAGGAAGGGTTTGAAAATTGAATTCATCAAAACTTGAAATGTAGAAGGTGCATTGGTAAGGTCAAAAGGCATGACCAAAAATTCATAATGACGCTCATGAGTTCTAAATGTTGTTTTCATAATGTCTTCAGTCTTCATTCTTATTTGATGATATCCTCAACGAAGATCCAACTTGATGAATTAAATTGCTCCATGTAATTCATTCAATAATTCATCAATGACAAGAATGGGAAATTTATCTTTAATAGTGAGCTTATTAAGCTCCTTATAATCCGAACACATGCGCCATGATCTATCTTTCTTGTGAACCAATACCTCTGAAGCAGAGAAAAAATTTTGACTAGGTTGAATTATACCGACCTCTAGCATTTTTACAACCATAAGTTCAATTTCACTCTTTTGGACATAGGGATATTTGTAAGGCCTGATGTTTGGAGGAACATTTCCTAGAATCAAATGAATAGCATGATCATGATCATGAATAGGTGGGAGGCCTTTTGGAGTCTCAAATACCTTGGAATGATTTTCCAAGACTTTTTGGAGATTTGGAGAAATAGATGATTTCGATGCTTGAACCTCTAGTGAGCATAATTGTGCAATTATGTCTCATTGTTATTTCTTTAGAAGATTTGTAATGTCATTAGAGATGATTATCTTTCTTGGTTTCCCTGTGATACCCCTTAATTCAACTTCCTTTCCTTCCCAAAAAAAATTTCAAGAAAAGTTATTGAAAATTAAAAGCTATCGCACCCAACGATTATAACCATTTGACTCCTAGTACAACATCAACACCACCCATTGGAATGGAAAGAATTGGAATATTCAATACATATTCTCCCATGGATATCTTGATATTATGACACTTTCCAGAGCAATTTATAGTTTCTCCATTTGCAACCATCACTTGACACTCTGGTGTTGGATATAGGAAGCAATTAAATTCCTTAGTTATCTTAAAATGAATAAAATTATGGGTATGTTGTACTATATAACACCCCCCATTTATTTTCACTAAATGGGGAACCTTTAAAATAAATAGAAAATTTATAAGCTTGATTTTATCTTAGCCTAAGTCTAAAAACTTTAGGAAATAAAGTTCTTTCCCTTTTTGCTTTGATTTCTTAGCGCTCATCGCAAATCGCATAGCTTACAAGCCTAACAACTTAAAACATATTAAGTGTTGCGAGCTGTGATATGCGCTAAACCTTTTTCAAGTCATATAAAACTCCCGTTACAAAAGATTTAAACATTGTTTTAAAAGAAAATCGCATCGCGCCTTTTAAAAATGATCAACTTATGACAAATCGGTAAAGGTTGCGATGAGTCGAACCCGACGAATTAATAAAACAACAATCATAAAACTTCAAATGTCCGATAAAGCGCATCGGAGAGATTCCTTAGCGCACTTCGCATTTCGCAGCGAATAACCAAATGCAAGTTTTATTACTGTATGGAAATTATGATCTGCGATTTGCGCATATCTCATTTCACAAAATTCATTGGTAACGTAAAACATAGCTAAAAGTAATAGTTTAAAGTTGTGATATGCAATATTGATAGTTATTGCTCAAGTGCGTGAAATGATTCATATATAATCAACCAGATATAAGATCTAATGTCTTAAATTGATTGAATAGACATTTTACATAAAGGTGTGTAAGAGATTTGATAGGAAGAATTATGGGTGATTAATGACATTTAAATGGGAGTAAGGTTTGAAAGATTGATATCTACTTCGAGCATGTTTTCAATGATTGAACGTTGGATTTTCGATTGTATCGTTTTAACTCTATCTGTCTCTCCATTCATCTCAAATCTAAAGTTTGCTCTGTTCACTTGAATTCAGGAGACCACTTAACGGAGTAAGGATAACAGGGATGAACAAGAAAGGCAAGGAAATTTCCCAAGCATCATCTATTGAAGACTCAGATATGTCTGCCCTATTCTCAGATACCACTTGCAACAAGGATTGTGGTAGTTCCTCGTGGGAGGCAATGTAACAACTCTTCGAGAATGAATAGCTAAGGGTAATAACCAAAATTTCTACAGTAGATGCATTAGTTTCTTCAGACTCATCTTATTTTTCCATTGCATGCTCAATCCTTCATAAAGTAGCAATGAGGCCCAAGATTCTCCCCTACACAGATTTGATTAAGTGGGTAATTGACCACCTGAACATAACAGATAGGACATTTAAGAATTCACAGGACGAGAATATTGGTTCATTCATGGTAGAAGATTTCAAGACAATGTACCACTTACCCATCCCGTAGCAGAACTATAACAAAGCTTTTGTCCAAATATTTACAAAGAATCATCCAAACCTGATGAAAGTTATAAAGGATTGGAAGGATGACCAAGGCAAGTTGAAATGGAACAAACTCTGTATGTACTCGATAGCACAAATACCTTCCCCTTATTGCTATGCTACTGGAATGTTGTGTAGATTATTTGAAAAGCTTGATACTACTAGGTTTTCTGTAGACTGGGTCTCGTTAATTTATGCAATCGTCAATTATTTAATTCTGAATTGGGAAAATATCTTGTCTGATTATTTGGCCAAAAATATCATGGAATATAGAAGTAAAAGAAGTGTTTCCTTTAGGGAAATACCCCCCTTTTACATGAGTGCCTATGGCATAGATGCAATTTTCTTTTTTTCGAGTTTTCCTACCATGGGATGGATGTGGACAACCCAAGACCCCACTCCAATCCATATTTTCCACAAAGCCTTTTGGGAGTCAGGTTTTCATCTACATTTTTACAAAATTTTCCATAGATTCATTCTACCTATGCATTAGATTATATTTAATGAGAAAACCCATAGGATTTCCAAAGAGGCTAGTACAAACATTCTGCCCATTGCCAGATGGTTTTTCAAATAAAATTTCACATATGTCAGAGTTTTTGGGAGTTATGCTTGTCCCCACGTCTTGCCCTGTTATGTTCATGAAAAGCTACTTGCTAGAGAAATTGCTTACCAACTTGTAGTAAGTGGTATTTCGAAGCAACTCAAATATGTCAAGAAGGCCATTTGGCCTAATTTCCCTTTGCAGTGCGGTACTTTTGCACTTTTTGATAACGGTCATACATTCAAGGAAGTTTCAAATATTAATTTATTGAATTTGGTTGTACTGCCAAAGTGGCCATATGACCCCAATGATGTGATTAAGAATTTCACCACAAAGCTGAAATTGAAGCCTTTTTTAAAGAGATAGATAGATTTGATGATTTCTTTCAAGGCGTTGAAAAGTTTACAGATGTACTAAAAATTGCATCTAGTCAGCTCAATCAAGATGACTTTGAAGCCTTCCAAGCATAAAGAAATAAGAGATTGGAAAGAATTCCTTTGGATTTATTGTTTGTTGAAGATATCAACAAATCGACTTCAAGTACTAACTTGGATAATGAAGCTAAAGACATGCCTAAAGATGAGTCAGGGAAATCAGAACATAATTCTCAGAATTCAGATCATTCTGATAATGAATCCGAAAACAGAAATGAGAGCCCATAAAAGGTAATTGATAAAGTAATCAAAGAGATTGAAATACAAGAGAAAGGAGGAATCAATGGAACTGGAGCATCTTCCCAAGAAATTCAGCACAGCCAAAATACACCTAATCAGGCAGAAAAATCTCAGCCAAAGGATTTGAAGAATGAATGCGAAAAAATTTCTAAGGCACTGCAAACGTCACAACCAAATCCTAATACTGATAAATCTACCAGTTTTCAAACGCCAGAGAATTCTCATAAATTAGTGGAAACTGCAACTCTGCTACAACAAGTACTTGAAACTCATGATCAAGAGATCATTCTGGCCTACCATACAGAGCAGATAGTTTTACAAATTGAAGAAATTCCTTCACTAGATGTCTTCTACAATCCTAGTCATAAGGCTGTAGTCAAGAAAATAAAAAATAGAAGAATGGATGATACAGTTTCAAATCTTACAAATGAATCTGTTGACGTTCTATGGAAGAATCCTCTAGCCGATCCTACTGAACATTTAACTAAGCTATCACAGTTTGCAGGGGCATATTCTACTGCCACTATTGACAAGGCTACTAAAGTTCAATTGTTAATGAAGCAAAGAGAAGACAAAATACAAGATTAAGAGAGACTGTTAGAGCAAGAAAATTTTAACTACAGTAGGAAAATGAAATTGAAAATGTCTCAGTTTCAAAAGGATTTTGAAAGATTAACTTTGCAGCATCATGTGCAACTTACAGAAAAGGAAACGCAACTGGAAGCAGCAATGAACAAATTAAAAAGACAGCCACAGGTAGAGAAATTCATAAGAGAAGCATTGGAAATGAATACAAAGCTAAAGAAGCAACAAGAATTATTTTTCCAACAAGCTTCAATCACCAGCTCTTATTATGATTCAAGTGAAATCATGATCCAGCTAGTGGCTATCAAGAAACTTGAGTGTGAGAAATTTGAAAAGAAAATTAATGAGTTCATTGAAAGGCCAACATTAGACTCAGGAAAGGTAGTTGATCTACCCCAGGTAGATAAATTTCACAAGGAAATTTTATTTAAAGATTGGGAAGCACGGCTAAGACAAGCAGACAAAGCAACAGCAAAAGCATCAGGGTTAACAAAGGAAATTACTGAATCTGTTTGTGAACAGCTTTTGAAAGTTGAGCTTATCAAAGAGTCCACATCTGAACTACTCTCAGAAATCAAGCTGTTAGAAGCACAGTGGAAACAAAGGACAGAGATGCATGAAGAAATGATTACAAAAGTAAATAAGTTTGATCAAGAAAAACATTGGAATTTTCTGATCAAACCTTATCATCAGTACCAAACCCTGTAGTCATTAACTAATTCAACAAAAAGGTCACAGCCAGCACTTTCAAATGCAGTATTCAAGGGCCAGGTCAGATCGAGAATTTTGTAGCCAACTCAGCTTAAACCTATGTTAGATATTTGTCAACTTCGGGATCAAATCCAAAAGGAGGATCAACACTCATAGTTATATTGTTACTTTATTTTCCTAGATTGTAATTGAAGTTTTCTCTTTACGAGGATGGTTGTTTTAAACCTCCTCTATTTTTATGTAATAATATATTTTTAAACATATTATAGTTTAGTATTTAAACCCTTCTAATGCATTTAGAGAAGGGTCCAGAATTTTTTCAAAAACATTTGCAAAGAATGCACTTCTGTAAGTTTGTAAATGCTTTGATGGATTAATGGAACAAAATCTATTATCTTTTGACATTTGAATCTGTTTAACTGATGTTGCACTATTGCACTCTTTAAATTGTTTGAAAGTGAAGAGTATTATATGAGTAGGACTTCGTATATATGGTACTTCTATTCATTTGTATTAAGTTTTGCTTTCTATATTGACAACTATCTTTTTACTTGCATTATATATTTGAACTGTTATCATAAATGAATGTTAAATGCACTTTTGTACTAATATTTGTCTATGATTTCTTATCTGATATATAATCACACATATGAATGCGATACAATTTTCACAATTCTTTTAATCACACTATTTTGTTAAAAGAATCGTCTTTACATCATTTTCATCTCTTTCAACTGTTAAATAATCTTCATTACTAATAATTGGAGGATATCTTTTAAGATCGCATAAAGGAAGAAAAACCACAGGTATATAGTAGAATAGATAAGTGTTAGATAAATGCATGTGATAGATTAAAAACATTTCCCATTGCATGTTATATAAACAAAACACACCCCAAAATCATCCTTATTGGGAAACTGGTCCCTTCATCCCCAGTTGAAGCCACCACACCAAACGGAAAAGGACTTTCTCTAAGGTCCGAACTAGGTGGTTTTCCCCCATGTTGTGGCAATGGAATTCTGAGGCCTCAACATTTTGGCGCTAGAAGGAGGGCTAAATGTGAATGGAAAGAATATATTATCAATCTAAAAGTCAATCTAAGAGTCTCTCTCCCTCTAGATCCCCTTCAACTTCTAGAAAATTAGCTAGATCTAAATCTTTAAAATCTGAAGTTGAACATCCTTCTCCTAAGTCTCCTAGTGATACCCAACCCATACTATCTCTTGATTTTCATCAAAATTCCCCTAAAGTTCAGTCTTTGATAGAAAATTTAGAAAGAGTATCCATTTCTACTGAAATTTCTGAAACTTCTCAATTATCCGAGATTAGTGTTTCATCCTCTTTACAACCCAGAAAAATATTAACTCGATTAGAAACTAAAAAGACAGGAATTCCTCCTTTTGAATTTCCCATCGATACCTTTCGAAGGAAGATAAAGAAGACTAAATCAGAGTCAATCACCAGCGAGGTCTTATCTAATAATCCACCCCATTCACCTCCATTACCTCCACTCACTTCCACAACTTCCATTCCAACAATCAGTGTTACTTTAACTAGTTTTGGTACTTAGACTACTATTCCTTCAACTAGTTCTAGCACTTGGCCTGCCTCTTCTCCAACTCAAACTCAATCCATCACATCCACCCAAGGTCCAATGGCAGGCCAAGTACCTCCACCAAATGTATGACCATGGAACAATCCAGGGGCTGTACAAGTGCCTGCCCCTCTTCGCCCTCTCCCAAAATACCCTGAAAGATGATTACCTAAATTTAATCCTGATGATGGTCTTCCAGTTGAAGAACACATTCATAATTACATGTTAGCCATTAATTTAAAGGAGGTAGTTGAAGAAGATTGTGTTGTAAGATTATTTCATATACTCTCACAGGATCTGCAGGATCCTAGTATTTTTCATCACCTGCCCACTCTATAACTAGCTGGAATATGTTCGAAGAATTTTTTTTTAGCTATGTTCGGAGATGACATAACCACTACATCGCTCATCAATGATATATCAAATCTAAAGGCTAAAACAGGGGAGAAAATAAAATATTTTAATTCAAGATTTAATAAATTGCTCAATAAAATTCCTGCTACAGCAGTTCCTGGTGCAGAAGTTCAAATTGAGTGGTATATTTCATCTCTCCCATCTAATATAGCCATTTTTGTTGATAGAGAAAAATTTCCTACATTAGCAGAAAATATGAAGGAATCTTTATGTGTAAAGAAACACATAATCGCTCTTGAAAAGAAGAATTCCCAAGAAGATAGGAAATCAAAGAAAGTATCCTTCAAAGATGATTTAAAAAAGAATCCATCCAAAGACCCTTTTGATGTAGAAGGTCTTCAGAAAGTTTTAAAGACTATGACAAATGAAATGGCAGATATCAAGAAACAAGTTGTTGAAAGTTCTAGCTCAAAAAAGACTTTCAGACCCTTCAAGAAAAATCAGTCTTCTAATTCTCAACCACCCACTATCATATCTAATGTTGAGTCTAATCAAGATACATATGAAGAGAAAAAGAAGAAGAAGAAACTGAAGTAGAAGAAGAAGTTGAACTAAATGGAATGTGGGATTTTATCCTATCAAGTGAGGAACAACAAGAAGCTTTACCTGTGAGTACAAGGAGAAATAATAATACTGAAGCAACACAGCCAAATCAGAAACAAAAGAATTCAATGCCTGCTAAAGATAAAATAGTAAGTAAAAAGTCTACATCTAAGGCTACACAAAAGAACCCTGCTACTTCAGATGTTCCACCTACATCAAAAACAATGGTAGTCTCTTACACTATTGAGTATAATGTAGTTGAGGATATGAAAACGGCTAGGGCCAATATTTCAATTCATGAACTTACTCAGTTAAAGAAGCAACATAAAATCTTACTTAGAGATTTAAATGCAGTTCCTGCTTTAGCCTTACCTGCTCCAATAGTAGTCCAAGTTGCTAATCAAATGGGTAAACCTCCTTCTCCTTCAACTAAAATAGATGTTACAGATTTGATTATGATAGGTGATTGATCCATCTCTCATACTCCTCCATTTCTTTTAACCTATGAGATCTATAATAAAAATGTCCATAATTGTTTAATAGACTCGGGGGCTTCCTCTAATATCATGCCAAAATCAGTATGTGCTAAGTTGAACATAACTCCTTAGAATTCTCCTGTTCATATAGTACAACTTGATAGAACTATAGTAGGGGTTGTAGGAGAAATAAATTAAGTGTCTATTAGATTGTCATCAAACCCTAAGGTTGCTCAGATAATTGATATATTGGTGGCTGATATTCCTGAGTTTTACGGTTTAGTGTTAAGCAGAGGCTGGTCTAAAAAACTTCATGGATATTTTGCAATAGATTGGTCACATATGTGGCTACCACACAATGGAAAGCCAAATCAAATCCGGGTAGACCGAAAGAAATTCATGAAGCATACATTCACCGATCTTGAAAGGATAAACGAGCCAGTAGCTGTTGGGTGTGGAGCCTGATTTTCATCCTGATTCAGAGATCCTTGTTTTAGTCAGATGTATACCCCAGGAAAACTATACACCCCTACAGCGGGGGGGACTTGTCCCTCCCGCGGGGTCTGGGGGGTCCGGGGGCCAGTGGTCCCCCGACCGGGGTTTTGGGGGAAACACCCATGAAGCTAAAAACAGATGTAAAATTGCCTTGTAAAACTATAGTAATTTCTAGTCAATCTGGGCCATTCATTGGGCGGATGATTTGACAGTAGAAGTTATGTGTAGTTTAGGGTTTTTTGCCCTAGAAGGCAACCCCTCACTTTGTATGAGGGTATTGTATTGTGGCTATGTATTGTATGAGTATTCTTAGAGCAAGAAACAGATAGGGAGAATGTGAGAGAGAACAGAGGATATTACAGTAGATCTGTTGTAGGTTGTGTCTCTTCATTTTGTTGGATAATACAAAGGAAGGACTGGCTGTTTGGGGTGAACATATCCCAAACTGGGTGAACCATGTATACCTGTGTCTCTCTGGTTTTATGTGTTTTGTGTGCTTGTGTTTTCCGCATATTTATGTGTTGCATTACTCTGTAATATATAATTTTTATAACATTAGCATTCAATAATAATATTGTTAGGAATTACTTGGCAGAATCATTTCCTGGAAATTTTAACACTCAATTATCACCCTTTTTCAATAATGCAGTTATCTCTCAAATTGAGAATTTATCCCAAACAGACACTTCTAAATGTAAAAATTTTGCGGATAAACCAATAGTTAATTCTTTATTTTGGATTCTTTATTTTGATGGCTCTAAATCAGAAGATGGTGCAGGAGCTGGCTGTATTTTAATAAGCCCAGAAAGAGAAAAAAAAAATGTTAGCCTATAGAATTGAATTCGATTTCACAAACAATAGAAAAATATGAAGCATTAATCCAAGGTTTGTACAAAGCAATTGATCTCGACATCAAATATCTAAAAGTCCTAGGAGATTCGGAAATCATTGTTAAACAGGTAAGAAATACCATCCATTTTCATTCTTGACATTTAAAGCATTACCAATCATTAGTCCAAGAATTGACCATTCATTTCTTAGCTTTCAATATTTCTTCCGTACCTGGAATACAAAATGCTAGTGCAGATTTATTGGCTAATGTAGCATCGAAATTAATTCCATCTCAAGAATTTAGTCCCGATAGATTTTCCATTGAATTGATTTTTAGACCATATTTTCCGACAATATTACCAATTGGAGAATATTTAATAATGATTCAGATATCATATATTTCCTTACATCTGAAGGATCTTATGATAATCAAATTTTAGATGAAAATGAACATGACACTCAGATAAAGGATGAACAAGATGAAAATCCAATTCCTAATTATGTTGTCAAATTAGAAGACCTTTATGATCTAAAAGATAGGTTTAAAAGAGTTACTAACTCTAAAACTCAAATTTCTACTTAAGATTTGAGTTAGTAAATCTCAGAACTGGTGATAAACCGAAAAATTTTAATTTAGGTCTTGGTTTATCTTCTCATGAAATATTATCATTTGTCAAGTTATTAAGGACTTACGAAAGTGTTTTTGCTTGGGATTACACTGATCTTAAAACATATGACACTTATGTTATTCAACACACTATTCCTATGATTTCAGATGAGAAACCTATACAGAAAAATTTGAGGAAATTCACCCGAATCTTGAAAATCAAATCAAAACAGAGTCAAATAAACTCCTCAAAGAAAAGATCATCTTTCCAGTTAGACATTCTAAATGGGTTTCAAATTTGGTTCCTGTGAGGAAGAAAAATGGTGATATTAGGATTTGTATTGATTTTAGGAATTTAAACAAAGCATGTCAAAAGGACAATTTTCCATTACCAACCATGGAACAAGTACTGCAAACAGTAGCTGGTTCTGAACTTATGTCTTTTCTAGATGGATTTTCATGATATAACCTAATCCTCATACATCCAGATGACAGATTAAAGACTACATTTAGGACTAAGTGGGGAACTTACGTCTATCAAAAGATTCCATTTGGGTTAATAAATTCAGGAGCCATTTTTCAAAGAGCCATGGACATAAATTTTAGAGGACTCATCCACAAATCAGTGGTTATTTATCTAGATGACATTACAGTCTTTTCTAGACAAGTAACCAATCATGTGAATGACCTAAAGCAAGTCTTTAAGCGATGTAGAAAGTATGGAATTTAATTAAACCCAAAGAAGTCATATTTTGCTTTAGATAAAGGAAAACTTTTAGGATTCATTGTGTCAAAGAGAGGTATCTATATTGATCTTGAAAGAATTGAAGAGATTAAAATAATTCCTTTCCCTCATAACAAGAAAACTATGCAGTTGTTTCTTGGACAGATAAATTTTGTAAAAATATTTGTCCCTAACTTTTCACAAATAGTTTTTCGGTCTTTAAATGGGGACATAACGAAAGAGAAGCATTTGATTTAATAAAACAATCCATTATCAATGCTCCATTCCTGACTACCCCCAATTTTCTTAATCCTTTTACTTTATATACATTCTCATCAAATACATCTTACGTTGTTGTTCTGACACAGCTTAATGACCAACAAATTGAAGCACCAATATCATTTTTCAGTTCCAATTTACAAGGCGCAAAACTAAATTATTCATATGTTGAGAAACGAGCATTTGTTATCTTTAAAGCTATAAAGAATTTTAGGCCATTTATCCTTAAAAATCACACCAAAATAATAGTTACATTCTCTGTTGTGAGACAACTATTGATGCAAAGAGAATTAGGAGACAAAAGGGCTAGCTGGGTTACTGCTTTACAAGAATATGATGTAGAAATTAGACCTTCTAACATTGTTAGAGGTCAAGGTTTTTGCAGAATGCTAACATGAGCATCCCATTTATCATCAGAAGCAAACACAGGTAGTAATGTGCAAATATCAGAGGTAAGCCTCAACGATGTGCAATCTCAATAGAAAGTATGGAATTTAATTAAACCCAAAGAAGTCATATTTTGCTTTAGATAAAGGAAAAAAATTAAGATTCATTATGTCAAAGAGAGGTATCTATATTGATCCTGAAAGAATTGAAGAGATTAAAAGAATTTCTTTCCCTCATAACAAGAAAACTATGCAGTTGTTTCTTGGACAGATAAATTTTGTAAAAATATTTGTCCCTGACTTTTCGCAAATAGTTTTTCAGTCTTTAAATGGGGACATAATGAAAGAGAAGCATTTGATTTAATAAAACAATCCATTATTAATGATCCATTCCTGACTACCCCCAATTTTCTTAATCCTTTTACTTTATACACATTCTCATCATATACATCTTACGTTGTTGTTCTGACACATCTTAATGACCAACAAATTGAAGCACCAATATCATTTTTCAATTCCTATTTA
This sequence comes from Pinus albicaulis, assembly GCA_034641835.2. Classification (NCBI taxonomy): domain Eukaryota; kingdom Viridiplantae; phylum Streptophyta; class Pinopsida; order Pinales; family Pinaceae; genus Pinus; species Pinus albicaulis. The sequence goes on along the minus strand of CM076571.1, from coordinate 288,364,021 downwards.
CAAGGCGCAAAACTAAATTATTCATATGTTGAGAAACAAGCATTTGTTATCTTTAAAGCTATAAAGCATTTTAGGCCATTTCTCCTTAAAAATCACAGCAAAATAATAGTTACATTCTCTGTCGTGAGACAACTATTGATGCAAAGAGAATTAGGAGACAAAAGGGCTAGCTGGGTTACTGCTTTACAAGAATATGATGTAGAAATTAGACCTTCTAAAATTGTTAGAGGTCAAGGATTTTGCAGAATGCTAACAGGAGCATCCCATTTATCATCAGAAGCAAACACAGGTAGTAATGTGCAAATATCAGAGGTAAGCCTCAACGATGTGCAATCTCAATACGTTGATCTCAAGTTTTATTAGAAAAATGGATATGCCCCAACTCAACTCAGTTATAAAACAAAATGTGCTTTGAGATTAAAGACCAAGCAATATGAAATAATCAACGACGTATTGTTTAGAAGAAACTTTGATTCTGTGTTATTAATATGCTTAGAGAAAACTGAGGCAGAGAAAGTTTTGAGGAACTCCATGATGGACCAGCTAGAGGAAATTTTAGATGAAATACAACAGCACATAAAATCCTGCATGCAGGTTACTATTGGCCTACACTTTTCAAATATGCTCATGAATCAAGAAAATGAAAAATTTGTCAAAGTGCATCTAGAAGACAAAGGAAACCAGCCTTCCCATTACATCCATTTAATATCGAACAACCATTTGAACAATGGGGATTAGATATAATCAGTGAGATCATTCCTAACTCTTCCAAACAACATAAATATATTCTCACAACTATAGATTATTTTACTAAATGGGTGGAATCAATTCCACTAAAGGTAGCCAACTCTGAGAATATTATTGAGTTCATGGATCAATTTATGATAACTAGGTTTGGTTTACCTACTGCTTTAATGTTCGATAATGCATCTTATTTCTCAGGAGCTACTATGATAGAATTTTCAATCAAAAGAGGTTTTAAACTTAATTATTCTGCAAAATGGTTTAGTAGAATCCACAAATAAAAACCTTATTAGAATCATCTAACAAACTATTGATCAAAACCAAAGAAATTGGCACAAGTCATTAACATTTTCTCTATGGGCAGACCGAATAACTCAGAAGGACTCCATTGGCACTTCTCCATTCAATCTTGTTTATGGAAAAGAATCTGTTCTTCCTACCAATGTAGTTATTCCTTCTCTTTCCTTAGTTCAATTTATTGATGAATCTCCTTCTTCTTCCTTGCAACTAAGACAATTTCAAATTCTCAAACTTGAAGAAGAAAGAGAAAAGGCTGAAGTTACTCATGCACATCATCAACAGATAGTAAAAGCTTCATTTGATTCAACTTCTGTCACTCCAAAAAACTTTCAAATTGGTGATCTGGTATTGAAATGGGACAAAGTACATGAGGAAAAAGGTAAACACACTAAATTTCAAAGACTGTGGCTAGGTTCATTTCAAATCATTGAGGCAATAGGCCCATCAACATTTTTATTGCAAGATCTAGCAGGCAAAAGAGATTCTTTGCCTATTAATGGGCAAATTTTAAAGAAATACTTTTCATAGGAGGTAACCCCTTCTATTCCCTATATATTATTGTCTTTTCTTTTTCTTAGGAAAATAAAAGTTGCATAGTATTAATTTTTGGCTTTTCAAGTAAACATCTTGGAAAATCTTTTTGATTTATCGCTTATAAAATAAGAAATGTTAAGGAAACAACCGAAAGATTCGAAGATCAAATAGATTCTAGTTTACTAAAAGATGCAATTTCACTGAAGTTATTTATTCTCTGATAAACTCTCATCTTTATAAAGCATGTTTATTCTGTTATCAATCAAGAAAAGAATATTTAACATAGTAAAGTCTCTTTTATAGATAAGCAATCTTAAAACTCAAAAAAGTATCATCCAAAATCCTCAAAAGGACCAATGATTCACCCCATCCGGGAAAACTTATCAATTTTTAGAAAGAAGTTCAAAATATTATGGTAAAAGGATTAAAAGATAATAAGTCTAATCAAGAGCTTGTTTACCATGTTTATTGGGAAATAGTTGAACTGACATTACCAATACTGCCTACCAAAATAAGGTAATGACTTGAGATTATATCAAGAGGACAAGGGGTCTCATCAAGAGCCAGCTTAATCAATTAAATTACAACTAGTGAATGGCATTGTCAATATTTGGTTACCAAGCCAATACAATGGCTTTTAAGTAAATAAAAGTACAATAGAAAATATCTACAAAAAATAAAACAAGTTCTAAAAGAAACCAAGTATATAAAGTTGGAATTTATTTTTGAAGATTGTAAGAAAGATTGGATGGGACAATGAATCATTGTTGGGTAAAAGGTAACCCTGCCAAAAGCTTAAATTTCCTATTGGATTAGAGGCTCTACTTGTGGTAAAAGAGTATATATTTATAAAGCTAATCTTAAGGAGCCACCTGCTTCATCTTTTTGAACTGAGTAAAGGCTGATATAGATACTCATACTTTTATTTTTAAAGAGGAATTCTTGTGAATTATAATCAAGAGAGATTTTATTGCTTAGTGAGATATTATTTATTGAAATTCATTCCTGCAACTATTTTTATTTCGAAAACGTTTTTATAAATTTCAAAAAACTAATTAGAGATAGCTAGTTCTCCCAAATGAATTGCCAATTGTTGTACTATACAACACCCCCCATTTATTTTCACTAAATGGGGACCCTTTAAAATAAATAGAAAATTTAGAAGCTTGATTTTATCTTAGCCTAAGTCTAAAAACTTTAGGAAATAAAGTTCTTTCCCTTTTTGCTTTGATTTCTTAGCACTCAACGCAAATCACATAGCTTACAAAACCTAACAACTTAAAACATATTAAGTGTTGCGAGCTGCTATATGTGCTAAACCTTTTTTGAGTCATATAAAACTCCCATTACAAAATATTTAAACACCGCTTGAAAAAGAAAATCACATCATGCCTTTTAAAAACGATAAACTTATGAAATTTCGGTAAAGGTTGTGATGAGTCGGAGCCGACGAATTAATAAAACAACAATCATAAAACTTCAAATGTCCGATAAATCACATCAACGTGATTCCTTAGCACAGTTCACAACGAATAACCAAATGCAAGTTTTATTACTGTATGGAAATTACGATCTGCGATTTGCGCAAATAGCATTTCGTGAAATTCATTGGTAACGAAAAACATAACTAAAAGTAATAGTTTAAAGTTGTGATATGCGATATTGATAGTTATTGCTCAAGTGCGCGAAATGATTCATATCTAATCAACCAGATATAATATATAACGTCTTAAATTGATCGAATAGACATTTTACGTAAATGTGTGTAAGAGATTTGAGAGGAATAATTATGGGCGATTAATGACATTTAAATGGAAGTAAGGTTTGAAAGATTGATATCTACTTTGAGCATGTTTTCAATGATTGAACGTTGGATTTTTTATTATATCATTTTAACTCTCTCCATCTCTCCATTCATCTCAGATATAAAGTTTTCTCTATTCACTTTAATTCACAAAACCACTTAACAGAGTAAGGATAACAGGGATGAACAAGAAAGGCAAGGAAATTGCCCAAGCATAATCTATTGAAGACTTAGATATGTCTTCCCTATTCTCAGATACCACCCATAACAAGGATTTCAACAGTTCCTCGTGGGAGGAAATGTACCAACTTTTTGAGAATGAACAACCAAGGGTAATAACCAAAATTGCTACAGCAGACCCGTCAGTTTCTTCAGACCCGTCTTATTTCAACGTTGCATGTTCATTCCTTCATAAAGTAGCAATGAGGTCGAAGATTCTCCCCTATACAGATATGATTAAGTGCGTAATTGACCACCTGAACATAGCAGATAGGACATTTAGGAATTCAAAGGACGAGAATATTGGTTCATTCACGGCAGAAGATTTGAGGACAATATACCACTTACCCATGTCACAGCAAAACTATGACAAAGCTTTTTTCCAAAGCTTTACAAAGAAACATCCAGACCTGATGAACGTTATAAAGGAATGGAAGGATGACCAAGGCAAGTTGAAATGGGACAAACTCGGTATGTACCTGATAGGACAAATACCTTCCCCTTATTGCTATGTTGCTGGAATGCTGTGTAGATTGTTTGCAAAGCCTGATAATACTAGGTTTTATATAGACCAAGTCTCATTAATTGACACAATCATCAATTCTTTAGTTCTGAATTGGGAAAATATCCTATTTGATAATTTGGCCAGAAATATCATGGAATATAGAAGTAAAAGAAGTGTTTCCTCTAGGGAAATACCCCCCTTTTACATGAGTGCCTATGTCATGGACGCAATTTGATTTCGTTCGAGTTTTCCTACCATGGGATGGAAGTGGACAACCCAAGACCCCACTCCAATCCATATTTACCATAGAGCCCTTTGGGAGTCAGATTTTCATCTACATTTTTACAAAATTTGGCATAGAGTCATTATACCTATGCATCATATTATATTTAACGAGAAAGCCCCAACGAGTTCCAAAGAGGCTAGAACAGACATTTTTCCCATTTCCATATGGTTTGCTGAAGAAAATTTCACCTATGTCAGAGTTTTTGGGAGTTATGCTTCTCCTCACGTTTTGCCCTATTATGTTCCTGACAAGCTACTTGCTAGAGAAATTGCTTACCAACTTGTTGTAAGTGGTATTTCGAAGCAACTCAAAGATGCCAAGAAGGCCATTTGGCCTAATTTCCCTTTGTAGTGTGGTACTTTTGCACTTTTTTATATTGGTCATACATTCAAGGAAATTTCAAATATTAATTTATTGAATTTGGTTGTAATGCCAAAGCGTCCATATGACCCTAATGATGTGATTAATGATTTCACCATAGAGCTGAAATTGAAGCCTTTTTTGAAAGAGATAGATAGATTTGATGATTTCTTTCAAGGCGTTGAAAATTTTATAGATGTACTAAAACTTTCATCCAGTCAACTCAATCAAGATGAATTTGAAGCTTTCCAAGCATACAGAAATAAGAGATTGGAAATAATTCCTTTGGATTTATTGTTTATTGAAGATATCAATAGACTGAATCCAAGTATTAGCTTGGATAATGAAGCTAAAGACATGTCTGAAGATGATTCAGGGAAATTAGAACATAATTCTCAAAATTCGGATCATTCTGATAATGAATCCAAAAACAGAAATGAGAGCCCGGAAAAGGTAATTGATAAAAATTCAAGAGAAAGGAGGAATTAATGGAATTGGAGCAGATTCCCAAGAAATTCAACACAACCAAAATACACCTAATCAAGCAGAAAAATCTCAACCAAAGGATTTGAAGAATGAATGGGAAAATTTTTCAAAGGCACTGAAAACGTCACAACCAAATCCTAATACTAATCAATCTACCAGTTTTCAAATGCCATAGCATTCTAAGAAATTAGTGGAAACTGCAACTCTGCTACAACAGGTACCTGAAACTCATGATCGAGATATTATTCCGGCCTACCCTACAGAGCAAATAATTTTACAAATTGAAGAAATTCCTTCACTTGTTGTCTTCTACAGTCCTATTCATAAGGTTGTAGTCAAGAGAAGAAAAATGAGAAGATGGATGGTATAGTTTCAAATCTTACAAATGAATATGTTGACGTTCTATGGAAGGATCCTCTAGCCAATCCTACTGAACATTTAACTAAGCTATCATAGTTTGCAAGGGCATATGCTATTGCCGCTATTGACAAGGCTACTGAAGTTCAATTGTTACTGAAGCAAAGAGAAAAAAAAATACAAGATTCAGAGAGACTGTTAGAGAAATAAAATTTTAACTCTAGCAGACAAATGGAATTGAAAATGTCTCAGTTTCAAAAGGATTTTGAAATATTAACTTTGCAGCATCAGGTGCAACTTACAGAAAAGGAAACGCAACTGCAAGCAACAATGAACAAATTAAAAAGCCAGCCACATGTAGAGCAATTCATAAGAGAAGCATTGGAAATGAATGCAAAGCTAAAGAAGCAACAAGAAGTATTTTTCCAACAAGCTTCAATCTCCAGCTCTTATTATGATTCAAGTGAAATCCTGATCCAGCAAGTGGCTATCAAGAAACTTGAGTGTGAGAAAATTGAAAAGAAAATTAATGAGTTCATTCAATGGCAAGCATCAGACTCGGGAAAGGAAGCTGATCTACCCCAGTTAGATAAATTTCACAATGAAGTTTTATTTAAATATTGGGAAGCACAGCTAAGACAAGCAGACAAAGCAGCGACAAAAGCATTAAGGTTAACAAAAGAAATTACTGAATTTCTTTGTGAACAACTTTTGAAAGTTGAGCTTATCAAAGAGTCCACATCTGAAGTACTCTTAGAAATCAAGCCGTTAGAAGCATAGTGGAAACAAAGGACAAAGATGCAGGAAGAAATGGTTAGAAAAGTAAATAAGTTTGATCAAGAAAATTAATTGAATTTTCTGATCAAACCTTATCATTAGTACCAAACCCTGCAGTCATTAACTGATTCAACAAAAAGGTTGCAGACAACACTTTCAAATGTAGTATTCAAGGGTCAGGTCAGATTGAGAATTTCGCAGCCAGCTCAGCTTAAACCTATGCTAGATATTTGTCAACTTCAGGATCAAATCCAATAGGAGGATTAGCACTCATAGTTATATTGTTACTTTATTTTCCTAGATTGTAGTTGAAGTTTTCTCTTTACAAGGATGGTTGTTTGAAACCTCCTCTATTTTTATGTAATAATCTATTTTTAAACATATCATAGTTTAGTATTTAAACCCTTCTCATGCATTTAGAGAAGGGTCTAGAAATTTTTCAGAAACATTTGCAAAGAATGCACTTTTGTAAGTTTGTAAATGCTTTGATGGATTAATGGAACATAATATATTATCTTTTGACATTTGAAGTTGTTTAACTGATGTTGCACTATTGTACTCTTTAAATTGCTTGAAAGTGAAGAGTAGTAGAAAAGCTATTGTCAGTTTATATGAGTAGGACTTCGTATATGTGGTACTTCTATTCATTTGTATTAAGTTTTTCTTTCTAGATTGAAAGTTATCTTTTTACTTGCATTATATATTTGAACTGTTATCATAAATTAATGTTAAATGCACTTCTGTACTAATATTTGTCTATGATTTCTTATCTGATATATAATCACACATATGAATGCAATAAACTTTTCACAATTCTTTTAATCAAACTATTTTATTAAAAGAATCATCTTTACATAATTTTCATCTCTTTCAACTGTTAAATAATCTCCATTACTAATAGTTGGAGGATATCTTTTAAGATCACATAAAGGAGGAAACACCCTGGGTATATAGTAGAATAGTTAAGTGTTAGATAAATGCATGTGATAGATTAAAATCATTTCCCATTGCATGTTATATAAACAAAACACACCCCAAAATCATCCTTATTGGTAAATTGGTCCCTTCATCCCCAGTCGAAGCCACCACACCAAACGGAAAAGGACTTGCTCTAAGGTCCAGACTGGGTGGTTTTCCCCCATGTTGTGGCAACGAAATTCCAAGGCCTCAGTAAGGTACTACCCGAATCAATCAAAATTATTACATTTTTCTTCTTGATATGTCCTTCTACCTTAAGAGTTTGAGGAGTGTTAATTCCTACCAATGGATTATAAGATATGGTCAGATTAATTTCTTCTTTATCTGGGGTTGGTTCTGGTGTATATCCTCTTCTTTTGACATTTCTTGGTCCTTTTCTTCCTCCTCTTCACAATCGATGTAAAATAATTTCTTCTCAGCACACTTATGACCTTTAGTGTATTTTCTATCGCAACTATAACAAAGCCCTTTTTCTCCTTTTTCCTCCAATTGTTGTGGTGTCAACCTTGTAGGTTGTGGAAGGCTAGGAGCAACAACACTTCCATCTTTATATTTGTGAGTGGTAGACTTCCTTGTTGCCATATTTTTTCTTTCAGCTTTTCTTGCCACCATGAATGCCTTCTCAAATGAATCGGGTTCCCAAAGGTGAACCTCATGTTGGATGTTATCCTTTAAAGTCCCTATGAAGACATCAATCCTATGCTCCTCTGTAATATCATTTACCCTGATATTCAATTTTTGGAAGTCCTCAATGTGCTCTGCCATTGAACCCTTTTATTTGAGATTTATCAATTGGCTAAAGAAGGTGTTTCTCTTTGTATCCTCATAATGTGCTATCATTTCCTCCGTAAAAATTGACCAAATGACAATTGTTTTATGAGAACAAATCCATCAAAACCATACAAACTGATTGGATTCTAAATATAAAGTTGCAATACGTACCTTTTGTGTGTGTTGCAATGGAGATCAAAATATTGCTCCATTTGTAGTATCCATGTTACCGTATCCTTTCCATCAAAATTCCTCATATCGGTCTTTGGAATGTGTTGGTTCTTAAACCAACATTGGAGTCTCTAAAATCATAATTCATATTCTATTTCTCCTCTTCATGATTTTCATGGGTTACCTTGTCACCACCGGGAAGCCTTTCTTGCAAAATTTGTCAAACCTTCCTTCAAACCTTCTATGTATGCTTTCAAACCATCCATCTTAGCTTCCATGCCATCCTTCAAACCTTCCATGTCTTCTTTTAAGCCATCCATGTCCCATTTTATTTCATCTTTGGTTACTCTTTGTGAGATCGAAATTTGTAGCACTTGGACTCGTAATTTTGATATATCATATTGCAATTCTTCCTCTTTCATGCGTCATAGTAGAGTTTTCTGAGGGATTAATGGGTATGGAATTATTTTGTTTGGGAGTCATTTTAGAAGCCAATACTAATATCTATGCTTCAATATTCTCTTGGAATCACTTCAAACTGATTTTTCAAACAAAAGTTATGTAGTTTTAAAAAAATTCACACATTTTTCTTTCTTTTAGGAGCTCAACCTTGAAATGGTTGTAAATATTTAATTTTGTATCTCCAAGGTCTAAAGTTCATTCTTATTGTAGCCCTCGTAGTATTCTTTCCAATTCCACAAATCAGATCAAATTTGGATTCTTTAAGATAAAGTTATGTCAAATATGCCATGATGTCTTGATTATAGATTGGTTCAGTAGAGCGAAGTTGTAATGGATGCCACGTGTCAGTGTTTGAACATTTGACTCTGAAATTACTACAAGAAAAATTGCAGTTTGTGCACTTTCAGACAATTTTTACATAATTCAAATCCAATCCCTGAAACGAAAGTTATGACGATTTTCCCTCGGTCACCTGTTTGAGATGAAATTTTGGAGCCTGCAAAAACCATAACTTCCTCAGATCATATATTCGAAAATATAGCGAACAAAGATCTGAAATTCGTACACGAGATTCACTGGTATTTCAAATCCATGTGGTTTCAATTTCAACTTCTGAAGCTTTGTAGAAAAATAGTTTTAACGAAAATGCCAAGATGTATTGTTTGAATAAGCGAACCCTAGAATCCAAAACTCTGATACCAAATTTAATGCAACCAACTCACAAAATAGAATAAACGATAGATCAATGACTTAAAAATTATCCTCTTCGATGAGGAATCTCCATTACATTACATAAATGAACAATTCTTGGATGATTCAAATGAAAAAACCTCATTTCTATATATAGGAGTTTAAGGGGTCACAATATAATTAGAGCTGACAAAACAATAATAATGTAAGGGCACAATAATAACAATAGTGGACTTCTATGAGGCACAATAATAACAATATGTGGACTACATGGGCACAACAATAACAATAAGGGGCTACACTAACAATAACAATAAAGGGATAAACTAGTATTATAGGGACCTAACACTTTTAGGCTTGAATATTTACTAAGTATATCTAACTTATGGTCATTATGACTTACCTTAATACAAATCAATCTATGTTTATGCTCAAGTATCTTTACCACCATTTTGTTTTTGTTAGATAAGTTGTTTGAATTTGTGACTTAATTTTCAATTGTTCTTTAACTATTTCTAATGTCTCCTCATCATTTTTCTCTATTATGCTAGAAATTATAAGGTTCACGATTCTTTTGTGGCACTCATGATCTAGTTCAATTAGTTTGCTCATTTCCTCTTTTATGGGTTTGATACTAATTTATTCTTTGTTGATACTTAGGGTTGAATTATTATTTAGTTTGTAATTTAATGCTTTAATCTCGTCTCTGAGGGTGCAATTTTCTTCAATCATTGATTTTTTTTTGTGTTCAATTTCTTGCATCCTATCTTTGATTCCTTGGAGTTCAGTCTTGAGTGATATAATTTTAGTTTCTAATGATTTGTAGTTGTTGTCAAGCATTGTAGATAATTTTAGTTTATGTTCCGTGAGAATTGAAGATAATTCTTATTTTTTCCCAAAGAAAAATCATATTTTTCATTAATATTGAAAATTACATGTTGTAGATGCATTGCATATGCATTTTTGTGACTGTGGTCACATACATATAGTTCTTCAAAAATCCCCGTGGGGTGTACATCATAGACTGTGAAAAATAATTACACTAAATACAATATTTAGATCGGGTATATCATGATCATAGTAAAAAACTGTCAAAAAATGTCAAGAGCAGAGTTGTCGGTCTTCAATATATGGCTGTTCTATGGAAGGACGATGATAGTAGCTGAAATGTTGAGAGTCGTTCTGCTCCTCTATATGCCAGAGCCCCCTATGTTGGATTGCTGCCTCCTTGGAAAGATTGTCAGAAATGTAGTTGCATTCCTGTATATGTGAGAACATAAGATGGATGAGAATTGAGCTTTCAAGCGCCAAAGATCTTCCAATATAGATTGTAGAGTGTGAACATGACATAATGCAGATTTATTGAACCAGTTTATGATGATTTTAGAATCTCCAAAAACTTGTAAGTGGAGGATATCATGCTCTAATGCAAACTGAAGGAGATGGTGGAGTGTAATCAGTTCTGCAAAATTGTTTGTGCCGGGTCCCAAACCCATCTTGATTTTGTAAAAATGTTGTTGTGTGAGGTGAAGAAGAGTGCATGCCCCGCAACCCGTGGGCTGAGCTGAGCCATCGAGATATGCCCAAGGTATGTCAAAATTGATAGTTTCAGGAATGATGGTTCTTGGTGGTCTGGGAGGCTCGTCATCAGGGATGCTGGAGTAGCTTGATATAATGTTGGAAGAGATCGATGACCAAATGGGGATACGATCTTTAAATATTGATGTGTGCCTGGACAACTAGATTCCCCAACAGATGAGTAGAGGAAGACATCTAGCTTTATTTGAGGAGTCAGAGTTCCACCAGAGTTTCCAAGCCTCCCCTAAATTCAAGCCATGCCATTGTAGATTGATTCCCAGATCAGATGTGATGGGTGACTAGAGAGCAGTGGTGGATCTGCAATGAAGGAGAAGGTGATCAATAGTTTCAGATTTATTTCTGCAGAGTGTGCACCAAGTGGGACCATGAATGGATCGTTTGAGTAAGTTATCCATGGTGGGAGCAATGTAGTTTAGAGAGCACCACATGAAAATTTTGGTGCCCAGAGGTGCCTTGAGCTTCCAAATGAGATGCCACCACCAATCCTGTCTCTGTGGGAGATGATCCAAGAAAATGTGCAGATATCCTTCCTTTGGAGTATAGATCTCGGGTTTTGTGGGGGCCCAAATAATTTCATCATCCCCTGTTCCAATGCGGATGTGACATTTTGCTAGAGCTATAGTATAATTCTGCCAAGCTTGATGCATAGGCCCCGAGAGTCCAAGCTGATTGGAAGATTTCCATCCTTGAAAAAAGAGGGTTGTGGTCTATGGTTCCGCAATCTGTGAAATATGATGTATGCCTTACTTAGTCAGATGATTGATAATATCGGGAGGTAGAGAGTGTGCATTCCCACTCCCAAACCAGGGATCGATGTCAATGCGAGCTTGATTCCCAGATCTGATTCTCCAGGTGAGGCCATTTCTGATGTATGGAAGATGTGATGACAACCTTCCAAATGGATGATATGTTGCGATGACTCCAATATGGCAGTCGGATCCAATCAGTGATGTTCATTGGTCGGATGTATTTCATATAAATGACTAGCGTCCAGAGATTCTTAGATGTCATGATTGCCCATCCCATTTTTGCAGCAAGGGCTTTGGAAAATATGTCCATATTTTTTATGCCCCAACCTCTCCATTTTTTGGGGAGGGAAATGTTGTCCCATTTAATCCATGCAAATGTTTGTCCCTCTCTATTTCCATTCCAAAGAAATCTGCTGCAAATTCATTGAATGCGGGAGATGATGGCCTGTGGTATCCAAGCCAGAGACATCCAGTAAACTGGAGTGGCTTCCAAAACAGATTTGAGGAGGGTTAACCGGCTAGCCTGAGACAACCATCTTTTGTGCCAAATGCAGATTCGTTTTTCCAATTTTGCAATGAGCCAACTCCAGTCTGCAATGCGATAGTTAAAGGGTTTAAGTCTAAACCCAAGATATCGGAGTTCATCCTGAGGATTTAAGGAGGGAAAAGGAAATCGATTCAGGGCAAGTCCTCTCTCCTGGGGGGAGCATATGTTGATAGTGATGGTTGATTTTAATGCATTGCATGTCATGCCAGTGGCAATACTGAAATATGCAAGGACTGTTGCAAAAGATAAGATATCACCAATGGAACCATTGAGCAATATGAGCAAGTCATCTACAAATAGCAGGTGAGTGAGGGTGCAACCTTCAGCTATTCTGATGCCCTGTAGACGACCTAGATGCTTCTCGTTCATAATCAATATGCTTAGAGCTTCCATTATGAGAAGGAAGAGGAGAGGGGAGAGGGGGAAGCCTTGACGAAGTCCTCTTTCGGAGTGGAAGAAGGGAGATGCAGAGCCATTGATGAGTATGCTAAAGGAGACATTGGTGATACAACACATGATCCATTTGATGAAGTTGTAGGGGAAGCCCAGATGAGTGAGTATCATGCGGATGTAGAGCCAATTAGCTTGGTCAAAGGCCTTTGCGAGATCCAGTTTAAGAATGATACTTTTGAGCTTTTTGTGTTTAATGGAGTGGAGCACATCCTAAGCAGTGCCTATAGCTTCGTGGATCTGGCGATGGTGCAGAAAAGTGAATTGTTCAGGTGATATGTGCTCAGAGAGGATGGGCTTGATACGATTTTTGATGATTTTGGCAGTGATCTTGTAAGGGTAGTTGCAGAGTGAAATTGGACGAAAATCGGAGAAATGCTAGGGGTCATCAGATTTGGGGATAAGGGCAATGAATGTGGAGTTATAGGCATCATATAATCTTCCAGTTATTCGACATTCTTCAACCAGGTTAAGGATATCCTGTCCCATGATGTCGAAAAAATCCAAGTAGAATTCAATGGGCCATCCGTTTGGTCTAGGGCTCTTATCTTTCTGGAACCATTTCAGAGTGTCCTCGAGTTCTTGTAAGGTGACAGGTCACATCAGTTGTTCTTCTACATCCTGATCCACAAATCGCGGGAATAATACTGCCACTCTAATAATTTCAGCTAGATTTGTGTTATCAGGGACTTTATATAGGTTGCGGAAATGGTCTACCCCCATATGAGCCAGTTGATGGAATTTTTGGGCTTGATTACCTTGTTGATCCGTTAGCGACCATATTGTGTTGATTGCTTTGCGACCATTTGCGAACTGGTGGAAGAATTTGGAGTTCTCATCCACATATTTTAGCCAAATGGCGCTACTGCGGAGGCACCAGCTCTCCTCTTGATCCTTGAGAATCCGGGACCGATCTGCAATTAGCTGAGAGAGTTGTGATCTGATACCTTCAGTGCATGGCCCGGTCAGCAAGGTCGACTCAATCCCAGCAATAGCCTCTTCGGTTTTGTGTAGAGTGTCGTCGTCCTTTTTCCTTTTTTTTCTAGCCCATGTCTTTGTAAGATTCTTGATATCCTTCATCTTTGCAACAAATGTAGATGAAGGTGAGGATGCAGGTGCAATAGGATGGGCAATGCAATACTTGGTTACCAATTCAATGTATTCGGGATAGGCCAACCAAGTGGCATTAAATTTGAACGGACTGTAGGGCTTCCTTCGACCAGGAGCAAGATCCAAATAAATAGGTGAATGATCGGATATACCTCTAAAGCCCACCCATTGTTGATATGATATACTTGAGTTGGTGAGTGATTCATGGATGAGAAATCGATCAAGTCTCCAGGCGACAGAGGCCTCACCAGTCCTATGATTGCTCCAATTGGGGTGTATCTGGGGCATAGGTATGTCAATCAGATGGTGGGACTTAATGATTTGTGCCATTTCAGCAGCCAGGGGGTCTGCATTTGCAAGGGGTCCCAAAGATTTAGCAAGACCCAAGGAGAAATTAAGATCCCCACCAATGACAAGGTTGTGAGCCGATAATAGGGAAGAGTTGAGGAGGTTGTTCCAGAAGTGAAGACGGGAGGAACAAGGAGCGTATATGTTTATGAGCCGATATTCAGATCCAAGTTCAGATGAGAAGATATCCACCCCGAGGAAACCTTTCCCACCCCATTGATTCAGGATCATAATGGATCTAGGGTTGGTACCAGCTAAAATTCCTCCAGAGCATCCACGAGCGTCCAATGTTTGGAAGTTCCAACCCGGACAGATAGATTGGAGAGCAGAGGTGACATGATCATAAGAGTCTAATGTTTCTTGGAGAAAAATAACATCAAAAGGAGTGTTGTGTAGTAATATACGCAAGGCCAATTTCTTTTCAGGGCTGGCCAACCCACGACAGTTGAAGGATAGGGTTTTCATGAGGTAACCATGGGCTGGGTCATCCGCGCTCTAAGGACCCCTTCAAGAGTGTTTTTCCTGCCATCAACTATATCCAATCCTACTTGAATAATAGCCTTGGATATATTTGAGTGTCTCCCTCTACTAGGTTTTGCTTGATTTTGATCAATCAAGCCAAGACCACCAGTCTCAGATGTGAGCGAATGGGGATGGGAGCGGGATCGACAGAGATAGGGGTGTGAGATATGGGAGTCCAGAGAGGATTCCGAGAGTAGGGGGGGAAGGGTAGGTGCAGGAAAGGAGGGAGGGAGCTCGACAATTGTGGGCTGGGAGAAGGAGGTGGCGCAGGTCACAGGAGAGAAAGGGGCATGGTGCAAGGTGGAAGTTGTGCAATGTGTATTTGTAGAAACATATGTAGATGAGATAAAATAAGAAACAGCGATAGAGGGTGAAGAATTACCCAATGCAAGCTTGGTCGTAGCAGCTCGAGCCCTTGTCATTCAGGGGGAGGGAGATCCAAGAGGATCAGAGGCGGGCTTGAGCCCCAAAGCAGACTTCTTTCCTTTGTAGCGATCCACAACTACAATTTCAGATGGGGGAGTTGTCGGACTCACTGTAGCCTATACTTGTTTCGAAATGCCAACTGCTTATGTGCCTTTGAGGAGAGGGAAATCCTCGTATAGATTCCCTACTTCATGACATCTATGACATATATAGGGGACCCCTTCATAATCTAGGATCTAGATTCGAACAAAATGCTTCCATCTCAGAGTGATCGCCTCTTCTAATCCATCCCTGGTATCCAAATGTACCAATATCCTAGCCATTGTCATGATGCTAGAAGTGAGGTAGGTTTTATCATGATCCAGATAAGTGCCAAGAGTGTTGCCAATGTGCCTCATGATATCTTCAGACCAGAAGTGTAGCGGGAGCCTCGACAGCCTAACCCATATTGGCCCTGCTCTAATCTGTTCTCTTTCTGGGTCAAAGAGGGGGCTCCATCTCTTGAACATGACTGGTTCATGTTCAATATGCCACAGTTTCGAGAGAACCCATGCGACTTGCTTTGATCGATGGAAGCGGAGGGCAAACCATCCACGAGGGAGGATGACAATCTAGGGCAGCTCTTCCATGATAGGCCCCCATATCTCATTCGTCCAATTGCGAAATCATGTGAGGTTGTATCTGCGCCCCTTCACATGTCCCACCAGAACTTTATCTGCAGTGTCCATAACTTTACCCATGTGAAGCCCTTCCCCAAGATTTAGGTCAAAGTTTCGATTGCCTTTTTTAATGCAATTCGAGTGCTTCTTGCCCTTGTGCAGAGGGTTTGTATTCTGTTGGGCAAGGTGGGGATCAGATCCACTGTCTGTGGCTACAGGGATCGAGTCCTCAGATGGATGGATTACAGGCGGGGTATCAAAGCACCCCGATGATGTGACGTCAGGTTTAGATGGGGTCGTAGAAACTGGAGGCGCAACCCATGCATCAGGAAGCTAAGAGCTAGTGGGTCCAAGGGGAGGGGAGAGAGATGTTCCTTGAAGGCAGGTGGAGAGAAAATTTAATGAATTCGATGAGAAAAAAATTGGTCTAGATGCCGACGAGGAGCTCGAAGGGAAAGATGGGAGGTCTGCATTCGAGAAAGGCGGGGATTCAGAGAACAGGGGCGGTTCAAAGAGGAGATGAGGGAGTGGAGGAGGAAAACAGGGGCCAACAGAAGCCGCCTCAGGAATGTTGAGGGCCAGCAGAGCATTAGGTGGCACGGGATAGAGAGGGGAACCCCGGATGTCAACACCCTCAAGCGGGTTCGGTGAGTAATCAACCACCTCGTCATCCATCTTTGGTGCTGGTAACCGACAATCTGTGATTGTTGCCTGCTGTCACCGTAGGATTTGACTAGTTGCAACAGGGGTTACTGTGACTCCTTGTCCGTTGCCAGAGGAGTCTTGACGGAGTAGTTGCGGTCGTTTTTGGCGTCGCACCTGTTCAAAACCCTAACTCATCGAAACCCTAATGCCTACAGAGAAAACAGAGTGGTGCGCATACGCATATTCTCCATTGAAGATAATTCTTATTTAAATAGTCTTTCTCTTTATTCTCTTCATTTTTGTAAAAATTCAATATAATTGTAAAGACTCCCTAGAATAATTTTGTTTCACCTCCTTCTGTTAGGGGAAAGTTTAAAAATATGACAAGCAATACTCATAGCTTTAACAAATAAAACTTAGCAAAAAGAGAGAGAAAATAGGTAGAAAAGAACGTATACACCTCAGATATTTGAATCCACAGATACCGCAACCCTGTATATCTAGAGACCGTAGAATTATATTCAAACGAATACCTTCAGTGGCAAACCTCAAAGTCGCAGACTCGAGTGAGAACCTCAACAAAGACCGCATGGTAGATTGCACACTTGTATTCATTTTATAATATCATATCCACGAGACAGCAGAGGTATACTTGACCGCATAAATATATTCAATGCGCAAAGATATACTTAGCCGCAGAGGTATAAATATATATTCAACGAAAAGGTTATTAAGCACATCGTAGCTGGCTGTAGAAAGTTTGATCCACACCGCACATAAAAATTAAAACATGCCCTCAAGCCGCGTCTAACAACTTATATTTTTTTGCACACTGTAAATGTTATTGGGCACATCGCAGTCACAGAGATATAATGCACCAGGGCTATATAGAAATGGGAAATTATTTAAAAATATATATATATATATATATATAATGAGTTAATTGCGGTAAAAAAAAATATTTGTAATTATTCATAATTTAATTTTTTCCTTGTTATTTAATTACAAATATTTACTTTTAATAAAATATTTGAAAAGAAAATTGTAATTAAATTTAATATAAATATAATTTATGTTTGAGAAGTTACATATAAGAAAGTTGAGTAAGTAATTTTGTTCGGAAGCAATATTCAAAATAAAAATATGGTTAAAGAATAGATTAATTATAAAATCAATTTCTACATTAAATTTTAAAATGGTATTAAATTTAATTAATAATTATAAATTTTTTCTTATTTACATTGTTGTAATATAGTTATTGATATGTTTTTTATATTTATTATATGTATATATAATTCAAATATTTATGAGGTATAGATTAATCTGTGTGTAGGATTTAATTTTCAATAAATAAAAAGTTGTTTAAACATTACGTGAGAAGTTGAAAATAAGAATTGGATATCTAATTTGTATATATATATATGAAATTTTGATAACAAATATTTATTAATATAATTTAAAAGTAGAAATTGCACCAGATGTTGCAAAGGAAATGTCGTAAGACATAAATTAAAGAAGAACGTGACATATAAAAAATCATTGAAGGTAAAAAAATAGTAAACAAAATTCCATTCAAAGGTAGAAGATAAAGGGGAATCACGTACAAATTGACATGTTCTATAACCTTTCCAACATATATTATTCATGTTTGTCCTTAGAACACTTGCCTTAAGTTCAAGGAGAGGGTAGGGAGAAAAGTAGTGAACACACTTTAACTAAGGAATAATTATTATAACATATTTAAGTCAATTATGAAAGACTATTGTTTGTACTAGGTTTTAATAATTTAATGCCTTGCGGAATTAATTTCTATTTCTTAGGCCCAAGGTAAATATGGGGCTTAGTTAGCATTTTATTTCAATGAAAGCCGAATGGAGGCGATGTCCCATTCCTATTGCTTCATTGGTGGCTATTGCATTTGCCGCTTATCCTTTAAAGGCATACCTAAGTTGGTTGTTAGTTGATGTTAATTTCGTTAAGGATGGCACAAATTTGAAATTATCCATAGGTTGGGCATGTTCGATAGTCACTCTCATTTATATGCTTTTGTGTATGTGGGATAATAATTATCCCCATTGGGATTGGGTTGGCCCTTCCAGTAAGACGGTCACAATGGATTTTAGGGGGAATCATTCAATTATGCTTACCTTATGATTGCACCACCGTATTTTGAGAAGTTGATCGAATTGTAGAAATCATTCACAGAGAATTAAAATGGGTGATTGTAAGTAATGCATTGATTTTCATGTGATCCAATAGAGGTAAGAACATTTCCCAAGGTTCTGTAGTGGTATAGGCCGAGGAAGAGAGAGATTGAAACTAACATCAAGTGTGTTGACTCTTGGATCACACCTACCGGCATGGAGTTAAAGTGCATGTGAGGGTAAGGACTCTCCCTATTTGGGGTGGATAGTCTTAATATGTCCCAAACTCAATTAAGCTTTTGACTTCTCGATCTCATTATTTCGGTCTCCATGGGGTTTAGGCCCAAAGAGATCGCGTGGGAGGTGGGTGTAGATTACAGAATATGAACGACAACCTATAGATTTATTAGATGTCAACTAAAATAAGCTACTCCCCCTTATTTACAACCAATATGACAATTAGGGGGCAAGAAGGCCTTATAAAATGAACTCTTGAGTGATGGATTATTATTTATATTGAACATGTGTAGGGCCCAAATGAGATTTTATGTATTCCTTACCATCTGATGTTTTGCGTGATCTAAACCAAGTAAGTGATCTGAAATCACTGTATTAGTTTTGTTGTGCTAAGTGTCTTTTCAGTTTAAAAACATGTGCATAATCAGTTTTAGTTTGCATGAGGTTTAAGGTGTTTGTCCATGAATTGTAGATGATTTTTAGTGAATTAGAAGCATTAAAAAACATAAATAACATTGAACAACAGTGTGAAATAGAGAAATAAGTCACCACATGAAATTTACACAGCAGGCATGATGAAGTAGTTCACCCCTCCTGGGCTACATCTGCTGGTCTAGCTCCCAATGGCTTGTCCATCTTTCACTATGCTCAATTTTTTGCTATTACATATAGTTACAGTGCTCTAATGGTTGTTTTCTTTGCACCAATGGATCTGAATGCTCCAATTAGTAAAAAATGACTATTCATTCACTTAGAATGGTCGAAAATTGGGCCTCCTAGACTTTTGCCCAGTTTCGCCTAGAAAGGCTCCACTAAAAGTGGAGAACTCCACTTAACTGGAGTTAAAATAGCATAGGCCACTAAAAATGGTGCACCCGCTAACTGTTCGTCGTATTAACCATCGCAATAAATGTTGTAGTTGGGCATATGCACCCCCTAAATCGCGGTTACAACCGTTGGTGGTTGGGCGGAACTCCCGCGGTAAATCGTGGTTGTAAAGGTTGGAACTCCGGTGAATGCAGGCGGGTTAACATTAACCGCGCGAAGGATGGTCGTTTAAATGTTGCCATGTGATACATCTCGGGGAACCGTTGGCGGGTTGGGACCATCGGTGGTTCCCAACCCCAAATGTGATTTGTAATAAAACTTAAATATAAGTTGACGCCTTAGAGGTTAAGTGACATCTTGTAGCTTCAATGGTAAAGTTTGTGTGTGCCCGACGGGAGGTCTCGGGGTCAAGCCCTTCAGACCTTCAAAAAAAATTTGATATGATGTTTAAGGGCCACGTGGCAGCCTCAGGGCTAGCCACATGGTGTCCTTTCATTAGCTCCTCCATACCCCATACCAAATAACATTGTGACACTTGTCATCCCTGGATTGGCCCGGTGGAAAGGAATTGTCCTTTTTGTTGATTGTACATCCACCCACTTTGATGACTATGCATCCCAGTCAAACCTAGTCAAACTATCGAAAATTTACCTGTTTGGCATTTCGATCAGAACGCGATATCTTCCTCATATGACATTTGTTTTTCGAACCGTTCGCGGTACCAGAATCAAGAAGACGAGATCTACGCAACCATCCTAGTTTCAACCCAATACTGTAACTTTTAATTTTGAGAAAAGTTTATGAACTCCTGATCATTCCTCTCCATTGGGAAGCTTTTGGACCCCAAAAGACTTGATTACCTATTTAGTAGATGAGGGTACAACTCCCTCACATTTCCAATCTCCATCCATTTTTCCTTGCTTGGTTTAGTGTCTTTGAGCCCAACTCGAAGGTAGTCAACACTTCCCCTCTTTGATGCTCTTGTCCTCCTGTCAAGAATTGTATCTTCTTTGAGCTCATCCAGAAATTCTGGTGGGAAATCTTTAATAGAAGGTAGCTGAACATCACTTCCTTGATCATCAATCAAATTTGGCTCATACAAGCGTAAGTTTTCAACATTAACAACTAAATACATTTGCATGTAAGAAGGAAAGTCAAGTTGGAATGTATTATTACCAACTTGTTTTATGATTTTGAAAGGACCATAGGGAATGGGTTTGAGCTTTTTACCTTCCCCTTACATCCTTTCTTTTCTAATGTGCAACCATACTCATCTCCCTGTTGAAACTTGTGATCAACCCGATGTTTGTCATGCCTCTCTTTGTATTTTCTTTGACTTTTCTCAAGCTGTTCATGAACTTGTTGATGTATAATATGAATTTTCTCAATGAACTTGCGAGCCTTATCAATGTCACTATGCCCATCAATTGCAACATCCTTCCCAAATATGAAGTCTAATGGCGATTTTGGAAAATACCCAAAGCATACTTCAAAAGGTGAGGTTTGTGTTGAAGAGTGCTTTTCCTGGTTGTAAGTGTGCTAAATATAATGTAGTTGTTCATCCCACAACTTAGGATGTTTGCTGCAATATCCTCTCAATAGATGCACAACTGTTCTGTTCACTACTTCGGTTTATCCATTTATTTGTGGATGAAAAGCGGTGCTCTTTTTCAACTTTGTGTCCATCATTCTCCATAGATTTGACCAAAAATTCCCAGTGAACCTGGAATCCCTGTCACTAACAATAGAAGTGGGCAATCCAAAATGAACTCAAACATTTTGAAAATAAAGTTCAGCAGTAATGGTTTTCTTACATGGCATAAGTATACACATTTTACTAAATCTATCCACAATTACATAAAGATAGTCATGTTGCTTTCTTGACATAGGTAGACCTCCAACAAAGTCCATGGAGACACTCTCCCATGGCCTTGATAGTATCGGTAGTGACGTGTACAATCCAAGCTTCCTATTACTAGGCTTATTTTTTGCACACATAGAACAACCTCTTATAAAATGTGAAGCACTATCTATCATGCGAGGACATTAACAATACCTCTGTAGATGTGCCACTGTTTTGCTTACCCCAAAGTGTCCAACAATAAGAGAATAATGAGCTTCTCTCGTGACACTTAACCTCTGTCCTTGTGGAATACATAGCTTGCCCAAATGAAATATCAAATTGTTATGCATGTGATAATCTTTTTCTTCAACTTGATTCCATTCACTCAAACTAGCATACACATCTTGGAAATCAATGTCATGTGCATGTTGTTCTATGCAACTCTCATGTACAATAGAATCATTTTTTATTAAAGTAGAAGTACTAATGATTGGTATTGAAAGCATATCTGCAACTTTATTGAATATACCTTTCTTGTACCTTATAACCAAGTCAAATTGTTGAAGAAATCCCATCCACCTGAAATGTCTTGATTGTTGCAATTTTGTTTGTGACCGCAAGTACTGTAACGGTTGGTGATCAGTGTGTACAATAGTCTCTTTGCCCATCAAGTAGTGTTTCCACTTCTTGACACTTTGTACCAACGCATAAAGTTCTTTGTCATATGTAGGATAATTAGTCACATCAACATTAAAAGTTTCAGAATGAAAGGCGATAGGCTTACCATGTTGCAAAAGTACTGTGCCCATGGCATAATCATTAGCATCGGTTTGTATCTCGAATGGTTGTCTCAAATTTGGTAATGCAAGGACTGGAGCTGAACTGATCTTGTCTTTTAAAGCTTCGAAAGCTTGTTGTTGTTTGCCTCCCCATTGGAAGCCTTTCTTCACACTTGTCACTACATGCATAGGAGTTGTGATGGAAGAAAAGTTAGGTATAAACTTCCTCCAATATTGAGCTGCACCTAAGAAACTTCTTACCTCGGTAACTGTTTTGGGTGTGGGCCAATTCACAATGGCTTCCACTTTAGAAGGATCAATCCTCAATTCTCCTCCTCCTACAATGTGTCCCAAATAGACCAAATAAGTCTTTCCAAACTCACACTTTGACATCTTAAGAAACAATTTCTCTTTCTTCAAAATATCAAGCACTTTATTCACATGCAAGACATGATCTTCTCTTGTTTTGCTGAAAATTAAAATTTCTTCTAAGTACACAATCACAAATTCATCAAGGAATGGTCGCAAAACATTATCCATAACTCGCATGAAAGTTGCTAGTGCATTACATAAACCAAAAGGCATAACTAGCCACTCAAAGAGTCCTTGTTTGGTTTTGAATGCAATTTTCCATATATCACTTTCTGCAATTCTTACTTGATGATATCCACTTCGTAAATCTAACTTAGTGAAAAAATTTTCTTCTTTCAGCTAGCTAATCAAGAAAATCATCTATTATTGGGAGTGGGTAACGATTTTTAACCGTAATCTTGTTCAAATATCGAAAATCTACACACATGCACCAAGTCCCATCTTTCTTTAGTATCAAGAATATGGGTGAACTGCATGGCGAGGTGCTTGGACTTATGATTCCTTTATCCAACATCTCTTTGATTTGCCTCTTTATTTCAGCATTCTCCATTATCGACATGCGATACATACTGATGTTTGGAAGAGGACAATCTTGCTGCAACTGAATCTCACGTTGAATTTCCCTTTTTGGAGGCAATCCTACTGGCTCTTGAAAGATCTCATGATGTCCATTAACCACATCATATAAATCTGATTTCAACTTAGGATCACATCCCTCAAATGATTCATGATTAATATCAGCTTTAGGCTTAATCATAAGAAGAACATAATTCTTACTTGAATTTACCAGCCTCTTTACCTATCCAGCATTTACCCTAGCAATGTTTGTCTTCTTGGATGTGCTCTAACAATGAAATCCTTGCCATCTTTGAATAAGTGATACTTGTTCTCATGGCGATAGAAGATCGCTTTCCTATCATACAAGTAAGGACTCCCTAATATAATACCAGTTATGTCAAGCAGAACTACATCTAATTTAACTGTGTCAACAAAGCTTGCAGTGATTTCAAACCTCAATATACATTTCTTTGAAAGCAATAGATTTGCATCCTTACAAATCCAACCCAATGGATATGGTTTTGGATGTGGTATGGTCTCAAGGTTAAGTTTCTTGACCAAGTCTTCAGAGATTAAGTTTGCTTGTGACCCACTGTAAAACAATGTGTCAATCTTGGTATGCTTGGATATGACCCTCACATGAAACAGTTCCATTGTTTCTTCTTCATTTGGAGTGTTTAACTGATAGTTTGAAGTATTGGTACTGGGTTTAGTTTTAATTTCTTTTCCATTCATGTTCTTCAATCCCATGGATGTGATTTTAGATTCATCAGCTAAATCAGATCCTAAATCATGTTGAGTTGTAGCAGTAGTTTTATGTTTCCCTTTGTTGTTGGGTTTCTTTGGCCTCAACTCAGGATGTAATTTCCAACAATGAGTTTCATCATGGCCTTCTTTTGAACAATGTTTAAAAATCACTTTTTCTCCCTCTTTCTTAATAGATGCATTCTTTTTGTTTTTACCTTTTGAGGTCTTTCCTTTGGCTTTACCATTAAAATATTTCTTTCTACCCTCTTTAGAAATGTTCTTCCCTCTAGCTTCTAGATGTGTGGCTTGAACACAAACTTCATCTAGACTGGTGGGGTTAAACATGATAATAGTATGTTTTAGGTAGCTATGTAAGCCTCGTATGTACTTTAGCAAAGTATCTTGGCTTTGCAAATCCACCCCTAATAAGAGAGCTCTTCTCCTAAATCCTTGGGTGTATTCTTACACATTTTGTCCCTTTACTTTCCTAAAGTTCTACCAGTTCATGATGGCTTTTTGCATATGAGCTAATGGATAAAACTATTGTTTTATAGCAGTAATGAAATCTTACCATGATAGAATAATCTTACCATGTTTCTTGATTTCCTCCTTTGTCTTGGCTTCCCACCAAACAAGTGTTGCACCTTCCATTCTCAATGAACCTAATTGAATTTTTGTATCATCATCTTGAAGGTTCTGTATTCTCAAATAGACCTCCAATTGTCTAATCCAATTATTAAGATTTTATGCATTTAATTCACCATTAAACATTGGCAATTCGAACTTAACATCAAGTTTTAAAAAAGGATCTTTACCAGTGCTCTTAGACTTGTGTGGCTGATGTACTGAAGAAGAAGTAGAGGATGATGATGATGAGGGTGAGGATGATGACTCTCCATTGCCTCCATTTCCTCCATTTCCCTTCTTTGACTTGTCTTCATCATTTTGACCTCCTGAATATCCTTGTCCTTCCTTGTGAAGTTTAGATCCTTCTCCTTCTAGTCTCTCATTCCTTTCTTGATAAAGGATTCTAACCATCTCAGTCATGTCAAGAAATTCTTTCCTGAACAATCTTTTTTCCTCCTTGGGATCAAATTCTTCATGGATTTCTCCTTCCTCATGAGGCATGCTTAATGGAGCTTCTGCTTCCTTAGGAGGTGAACTAGGTGGTGGATATTGTGGAAATATTGCTCTCCTTTGCTTTGGCTCTTTTTGAGATCCTTCTGCTTCCACCAATTTATGTTCTCCTCTTTTGGGCTTGAGCCTTGTAAGCATCTAAAACTTGCAAAAGGCTAAGCAATTATTTGCACTAAAAAACACCAGAGAATAAAACTCTAGCTCTGATACCAATGTGATCTGAAATTACTGTATTAGTTTTGTTGTGCTCAGTGTCTTTTCAATTTAAAAACATGTGCATAATCAGTTCATTAGTTTGCATGTGGTTTAAGGTGTTTTTCCATGAATTGTAGATGATTTTTAGTGAATTAGAAGCATTAAAAAAGCATAAATAACACTGAACAACAGTGTAAAACAGAGAAATAAGTCACCACATGAAATTTACACAGCAGGCATGATGAAGCAGTTCACCCCTCCTGGGCTACATTTGCTAGTCCAGCTCCCGATGGCTTGTCCATCTTTCATTATGCTCAAATTTTTGCTATTAAATGTAGTTACAGTGCTCTAATGGTTGTTTTCTCTGCACCAATGGATCCATAATGCTCCAATTAGTAAAAAATGACTATTCATTCACTCAGAATGGTTGAAAACTGGGCCTCGTACACTTTTCACCAGTTTCACCTAGAAAGGCTCCACTAAAAGTGGAGAACTCCACTTAACTGGAGTTAAAATAGCATAGGCCGCCAAAAATGGCATGCCCACTAACTGTCCGCCATATTAACCGTCACAATAAATGTTGCGGTTGGGCACATGCACCCCCAAAACTGTGGTTACAACCGTTGGCGGTTGGGCTGAACTCACGCGATAAACCATGGTTGTAAAGGTTGGAACTCCGGTTAATGTGGGTGGGTTAATGTTAACTGCGCAGAAAATGGTCGTTTAAATGTTTCCATGTGATACACCTCGAGGAACCACTGGTGGGTTGGGACTACCGGTGGTTCCCAACCCCCAATGTGATTTGCAATAAAACTTAAATATAAGTCGTCGCCTTAGAGGTTAAGTGACATCATGTAGCTCGGATGGTAAATTCTATGTATGCCCGACGGGAGGTCTTGGGGTCAAGCCCTGCGGACCTTCAACACAATTTTGATATGTCGTTTCAGGGCCACGTTGTGGCCTCAGGGCTGGCCACGTGGTGTCCTTTCATTGGCTCCTCCATACCCCTTACCAAATAACATTGTGACACTTGTCATCCATTGATTGGCCCGTTGAAAAGGAATATTTTGAGGAATATTGCTTTTTGTTGACTGTACATCCACCCACTTTTCTGACTGTGCATCCTAGTCAACCCTGGTCAAATTGTCGAAAATTTATGTGTTTGGCATTTCGATCAGAAGATATCTTCCTCATACGACATCTGTTTTTCGAACCGTTCGCGGCGCTAGAATTAGGAAGATGAGATCTACATAACCATCCTGGTTTCAACCCAATCCTGTAACTTTGAATTTTGAGTAAAATTATGAACTCTTGATCAGTAAGACATATCTTAATCAATATGAGAATATATCTCAATTGGCGTTATATACATAATTATAAAACAAAAATATCAATGCTTATCAATGATTTAAAGTCAAAACATATATAGTTTGGTGAGTGATGTGGTTCACACAAAACTTGACATGGGACAACAACCATGACCTTGAGGATTTGTATTGGTTCAAAGTCACCATAATATGATGATGACCTAGTCAAGAAAGTCATCCCTACATCTTCCTTTATTTCAAGACTAAGGTGTTCTGCAGTCGCTCTCATTTATATGCTTATGTACATGCGAGATAATAATTATCCTCATTGGGATTGGGTTGACCCTTCCATTAAGGTAGTCAGAATGGATTTTAGGAAGAATCATTCAATTATGCTAACCTTATGATTGCGCCACCTGCTTTTGAGAAGTTTATCCATTTGCAGAAATCATTCACAAAGGATTATAATAGGTGATTTTAAGTAATGCATTGATCGTCATGTGATAAAATAGAGGTAAGAACGTTTCCTCGGGTTATGTAGCAGTATAGGTAGAGGCAGAGAGAGACTAAAATTGGCATCGAGTGCGCCAACTATTGGATCATACCTACTGGCATGGAGTTAAAGGGCACATGAGGGTAAGGAATCTCCCTATTTGGGGTGGATATTCTCAATATGTCCCAAACTCAATTAAGCTTTTGAATTCTCCATATCTCTATTCTAGTTTCCATGAGGTTCGGGCCCAAAGAGATTAAGGGGGAGGTGAGTGTAGATTACAGAATATGAATGACAACCTATATATTTATTAGATTTCAGCTACAGAAAGGTAGTCCCCCTCCTTTACAACCAATATTACATTTAGGGGGTAGGAATGCCTTATAAAACAAACCCTTGAGTGATGGATTATTCTTTCTATTGAAACTATTGAACTTGCGTAGAGCCTAGAAGAGGATTTTCGTATTCCTTACCATATGAGGTTCTAGACCAGCTGAAATAGGTAAGTCATATCTTAATCAATATGAGAATATATCTTAGCTAGCATTACATATGCAATTATACGATAAAAAACTCAGTGTTTATCAATTATTTAAAGTGAAAACATATATAGTTCGGTGAGTGTTGCAGTTGGCATGAAACTTGTGGTACAACAACCATGACCCCAAGGATTTTTATTGGTTCAAAGTCACCATAATATGATGATGACCCAATCAATCAATTATTCCCTACATCTGCCTCTATTTATTGACTAAGGTGAGGAGGATGTAGAGCAACACTAGTTCCTCTACAATGCAATCTAGAATGCATGGAGGACCAACAATGCCACCATATTGGTAGAGTTCTATATGACCCTGCAGGGTAGGGCTCTGCAATGGTATATGAAATGCAAGCAAGGTGCAGGTCTGTGATGTAGTAGTAACGATGAAGTAGTGATAGTGTGTTAAGTATAGATCGATATTGAGACAAAGACCCAAATTGATATTAATATCGACAGTCAAAGGGTGGGGTGGGATATATAGGCATATATTCCAGTTGATTCTATTGATTAATTTGCAGATTACGCTATTGAACAATGACCCTTACCCTTTTTAGGGTAAGAATCTCGTGCAAAAACTAGGGACAACCTTTTCATCCCCACGCCTATTTGGTTCTCCCCCACTTACCAATGAAGAATTCCAAGGAAGACATATGATCCAGTGGGTTTTTTTGTTCAATAGGGTTGGTCACATGGGTTAGTAAAAAGGGAGTCGGTGGACGGACTGCTAAAATGGGCCCAGAAAGCTTGTCAAAATCGTTAATCTATTTCCTAGTGTTATTAGGTCAATCTTAGAACTCTGGTCATGGAAGACCTTGGTTGGTTAGCTACGCACACATGTATAAATTTGCTTGGGTTGGGTTGGCAAAAATCAATAACAATATCCCAAGCTTGTATGGTTTTCCTTTATCCATATAAATCTCCTTTAGGATTCATAACTGGATCATTTGAGTCCTTAGATTAATAATTTCGGTTTCCAACTCATTGCCTTCTTGATTGTCTCCCATATCAAAATATTTAGATTGCTTCTTTATTCTTCTTGCTCCAATCTTATATTTATGAGGAGCGGTCCATTTAAACGAGGTTTGTTTACTTTTTTAGTAAGGTGCGCATATAGGTCAAGGAGTAAATTCTTTTCAATAGTGAAATTCCCTCTCCTTTTAATCGAGCCTACTTGTGCCTCGATAAATTCATCGCTAATAAAGCCACGAAAAGAAAAAATGGGGCCATGTATTATTGAATCTAGGGTGGGAAAGGGATTTCTTGAGTTACATAAGATAAGAACAAAGTGAAAGGCTCACCCTTATTGTGAGGGTAAAACAAAAATGCAAGGAGGAGGCAACGATGCTCCAAGCACTAAATTTAGTAAGGAAAGAAATTACAACAAGTGAGAACTAGGGTGAAGAAGTAGGAAAGGAGGAGATTGTGGGAAAAACGTGTAGGGAACCTTTGACAACAATCCAAGCAAAGGAAAGATCCAAGGTAGGAGAAAGAGGATTATATGGAGCACTTAACTCAAGTGCTTTTGAACTAACTCTATGGCTTCTGGTCGGGACTAATTTCTTATCTTTGTCTTACCCAATATCTTTTCTTATGGCTTATTTTAACCACCTCTTTTGTCTTTATGATGCCCAAATCTCTATCTTTCCTAACTAAATCTCTATCTTGTGTGGTGAGCTATGAACCTCTCTTGACCCCCCTTCCCCCCCCCCGCCCAATGTACGGTTTCACTCTATGGATTGTCTTGCTGACATTATCTTTGTTTATCCCCATCTCCAGGGACTTAAGGTCTTTGGTGCATTTTATTTGTGATGAACATATTGAGCATCTATGGTTAGATATCGAGGCCTCTAACATTTGTGGTCTTTTGGTGGAATTTATAAAGGAACACTTTCACCTGGATTGGATTGGCAATTGATTCATTGATCATATTTATAAAAATCACTTAGAACAATGATATGTTATGTTTGAGCCTTGAGCTTTGCTAGTACAACACTAGAAGAAAAAAAAATCTCATCATAATAATTTAATAGGGCACATGGTATGGTTTGTCGAGGAGGTCTTGGAAGGATGTTCATGTAAACCCTACAAGGCTATTGACAATGAATAATAGAGATAATTTTTTGAGTGTGGGAAAGCACTATCTTGATGCATTAGAATTTTGTTAATTGATGTAAAGTAAGTTATAAAGTATAAATTTTGTACCTCATTATTTTCTTGTCTTATCAAGTTTACAACATGTAATATTAGAATAATAACATAATAAATTTAAAAAAAATAAACATAACACAATCAGGAAATTAACAACAGTAGAATAATAACATAATAAATTTCAAAAAGGAAAAAACATTATAAGCCTCTACACTCTAAAATAGGCAGAAAATAAATTATTGCAACATGCAAGAAGAAAATATATTACAAAGTCATATTAAATAGAGTAGTGATATTCTACAATGTTGTTCTACATGATTGTAAGAAATAGGTTGAGGTTTTGATTATGAAGGTAGGGTAATTATTACTAGTGGCACTCAAGTAATAAATCCTTAAAACACAAATGTGACCTTGAAAACAAAGAGGAAGTTCTTTGAAAAACAAATATTTATATCTAACAAAATTTAATTTGTCAATTAAAACTATAGTTATCATCAACTAACTGTAATTAAAAAAAAAAATGAAGAGAAAAACACTTAAAGAAAAATAAAGAAAGAAAGAAATTGAAGATGAAATTATTATGATGATATAAGTCTTACATTTAAAGAATAGAACAAAACAAGACGCATGCTTAAATATTTTAAATAATTGGTTAAATTTATCATAAAAATTATAATTATCATAATTTTCTTTTTATCTTTTTTAATTTATTAATTCCTTAAATTAATATATTTTATTTTGTTTTAATAATTTACATTTTCACACTTATATTTTATTAGATCATATTATCATTTATTTATTTTGAATTAGAGATAACAATGAGCAAGTGTGGCTAACTATTTATTATTTTATTAATTCACATTTTCATTTTTATATTTTATTTAATTTTATACTATTACATTATTTAGTTCTAAATTATTTTTGGTTTTAGGTTAAGTGTGGTAACAAAAAATAAATAGTGGAAGCTAAACACGTAGTCTAAAAAACTCACAAAATATCCTAGAAAATAATGAAAATTTCGGGATTATGAAAAATTTCGGTAAACATTTTTGAAAATATGGGTTAAAACTTCAGGATTTTGGGTGCCCTAGGGGTTCTTGATGGCTGAATCCATTTCCACCATAAAAAAAGATTCAAACATTCCAACTACTTAATTCTAACTAGAATCCATTTCTACCATAAAAAAAAAGATTCAAACATTGTCCCGAGGATTTTTGATGGTGCCAAATCCATTTCCACCATCAAAAAAACGTTTCAAACATTCCAACTACCTGATTTTATTTATTTATTTTACGCGCTTTAAAATCTATGCTTACAACTTCTTTATAACTTATAATTTATTTAGTTTTGAAGTCTATGTTCTATATTTTTAATATAATTTCTAGTAGACTTTTATGTTTTTAAGATAATTTTAATACTACAAGTTGATTATAATTTGGTTTTTTTTGTTCTTCTATATTTTTAATATAATTTCTAGTAGAATTTTATGTTTTTAAGATCATTTTAATACTACAAGTTGATTTCCTGGATGCGGGTGAGCAGACTTGAGTTTATTTTGATGGGACAGGGGCGCGGCGAGGTGGTTCGACACCTGCCCACCCAGGACAAGAAAGATATCTCGCCTTTGTTTGCCAGATCTTCGCATTTACACCTCGCAGTGTTCAAAGGCATGGTTTAGGGGGGGTCTGGTTTTCATACAATGTATTCAGCTCTGGATTCTGCCGTCGCATGTTTTGGCATGCTGGAGTCTGCGTTAGTCTTCAATGATGCAATTATGATGGGGGCTTATCGATGCGAGAGGGGGGAGGATAATGGGCAGGGTGGCGTCGGGTTCTCTGTTGTGTTACAGTCGCACAGCTCCCATTTCTCTGTGGTCTCGAGCCTCAATTCAGTTTTCATTCTGTATGTTGCCGGTTCGACTGTTCTGGTTGTTCCTCACTATCTGGAGGGGGAGGCTCTCTTGGTGCTCTGCTCAGGGCCTTGGGCGAAGTCGACACCATTGAATTTTGAGCACATAGCTCGGACCTTTAGCCTCTGCACACGTTGATATAACTCTGTCAATGCTGCTGCCCAGCCCCTGCCTGCTCCCTCCATGCCTCGGTTGCGCCACAGGATGAGGAGCTGTAGAGGTGGCACCAGGGGTCGTCCTCCTAGCACATCTTCCAACCATTCGTCTGGCGCGCCTGCTCGCTCTAGTGGTCTGTTGGCTGGCCACTACCCCCGTACTCGCAGTAGGAGAGGGCGCTTCAGAAACTCTCCTGCTCCCCACCCTCCAGCCTCTCTGCCTCCGCCCACCATTGGTTCTGCGCGTTTCACTTTTGACAACACACTAAATCGCCCAAGGATTTTAGTTCTCTTTACAGTTATCTTCCAGGAGGAGGCTCAGACGGGGGAGTCCAGTGCTCATCCAACAGGCCTCGTTCCGGACTATGCCCAGATGTCGAATCCTTAGATGTTCGGTAGCACGTCGTTGCAACCTCCGGATGATCCGGCTCGCAACGTTCCTGAGGTGGTGATGGCGCCCGCTGATCAGGGCCCCTCTGAATCCGAAGATGCTCTAGCACGGGATCTGCTTGCTTCAGGTTGGTGTCGCATCGTCGAAATTCCTCTAGATGATTAGTATGTTAACTATGGCGCCTTCATCACACCTTGCGGCCCATTCATTGGGGCTTGTTTTTGATCAGCCGATTATGGGGAATTTTGGCTTGTTTCTGTTCATTTTTGTATCCATGCACACTCGGCAATTTCAGGATGTTTATAAGGTGAGCCCTTGCGTGGGTTTTGGACTTCTTTTCCAGACTGGTTTCCCTGTCAAAGGGCAGTCTCTATATGTGGTTTTCATGTTAATTCTGCCTTCCCCAAGGCAGTAGTTTTTGGCCTCGGTCACCTTGTATTTTTACACTCTTGTTAATAGATCAATCTTATTTAGAAAAAAAAAATACTACAAAGTTGATTATAATTTGGTTTTTTTTTTTCTTCTATATTTTTAATATAATTTCTAGTAGACTTTTATGTTTTTAAGATAATTTTAATACTACAAGTTGATTATAATTTGGTTTTTTTTTGTTTTTCAAAATGTTATTGATTACTTTTTTAATTTTAAATATATATATTTTAATAATATTTATCTAATTTTTTAATTTAATAAATTTTTAAAATTTTCTTTTTATATTAATAATAAATAAATATTTATAATAAACAAAATCTCAAATAGATTTAGACTTCTAATCACAATAAAAGATCGCTAAAATTGAAGATAAAAACAATACTTTATCATACGTGACTGCCTATTATTTCTATTATGTGAATATACACTATAGAAAAAATATAAATAATTTTTATTTTTATTTTTATTTTTATTTTCCTCCAATTTTTTAAACTATGTAAAATCACTATTTTTAACTTGTAGATGAAGTTAATTATAATTAAAACAAAGACGCTGACTCACCCACTAGAAACTTCTTTCCTCCATGTTCACCCTTAGCTAAATGTGATACCGATATTTGATTGTATCGCTCAGATAAATGATTTCGTTTTGCGCTCATAATAGTTGGTTTTGGTTATAAACTGAATGATAATTTGGTTTAAATTAATGTTTTTATTAAAAAAATATTTTAGCATCTTTCTATTATAAGTTGAAAATAATTAATATTATTTTATATTAATGGAGAAATGGTTACACAAGTTGTAACGTATCTCCTTAGTTTAGGATTAGTTCCTATAATTTAGGAGTTTGTTTGCAACTTCCTAATTCATAGTGTTGTACTTAATGATGTAATTCCTCATTCATGAATGTAGAGTAAACTCAGAGTGTTCTCTCAGTTTGAGTGCAGTCTCCAGGTGCAGTACTCACCTGTGAGCTGCAACTCCTTCTTTTTCAATTCAGTGTCATTTTTATCTTGGTATCGGAGCACAGAGCAGGGACAGCCTTAATTTTTTTTTAGGATGCATCATTGATTACAGAACCGTAGTGGCGGAGGAGCTTACAGAATTTTTTCGTAGATTCAGGTGGACTGCAGTAACACCTGAAACACAGGTCTCAGATGACTGATAATCTCTGAGCGGGAGAAAGGATTGGCGCGGTTTTTTCGCGATCAGTCGCGCCATTGGCGCGGGTTTGAGGGAGATAAGCGTGCCAGCGCGCCAAAATACGCTATTGGCGCGGAAGTACACGCAAAAGTCGTGCCAGGGTTGAGACTCGCACGCATTTTGATTTGGGCGCGGATTTTTCGCATCAAAGAAGCGCCAGCCTCTTTCTCTTTGGGAAGGTCTGCAATTTTTTGCAGATCGGCCCTGCCCGATGGTGGCACATTGAAGTTCTTAATTCTCCCGGTGGTGGCAGATCGGACTTTCCCGGTGGTGGCACATTGAAGTTCCGAATTCGCCCGGTGGTGGAAGATCGGACTTGCCCGGTGGTGGCGCATTGAAGTTCCTGATTTGCTCGATGGCAGCAGATCGGACTTGCCCGGTGGTGGCGCATTGAATTTTCTGATATGCTCGGTGGCAGCAGATTGGACTTGCCCGGTGGTGGCGCATTGAATTTCCTGATTTGCTCGGTGGCAGCAGATCGGACTTGCCCGGTGGTGGCGCATTGAAGGTACAAATTTTTTTTTTTTGGAAAACAGTGGTTAGG
>CM076571.1:287011381-287051607 GCA_034641835.2 Pinus albicaulis | reverse complement strand
TTTTCTGCATTTTAGCTGAAATATCCCATCCGGGATATTACACCATCTACTCAGAAATAATATGTCGGAACAAATAATACTCTCCCTCCTTCTGTTGCTAACCTCAACAGAAACTCGGATCTAGGGTCCTTGGCGAGAAAGGCACCCTTTGCTCCGTCTAAGAACCGATTTCCTCCCTTTGAAATCTTCCAAATCTTCTAAATTAGCCCTCTTCGATCACCCTCCTGATCGATCCTCAGATTTCTTTGGAAAAAATCCGCTGGGCGGTTGTTCTCCTCTCGCTTTTTGTCAACTTAGCTAGGCACGATTTTGAACCGACAGAATCTCCACCACACCAGCAACTGCTTAATATCTGAAGCTCTGCTTCCGGACTATGACAACTCAAAACTGGACTGCGTCCCTCTGGCTAGCCTCTGCGTGAGCAGACTGGCTCAACGCAACCTCTGTGCTGCCCTTGACTGGGCTTGCGTCAGCCACTGCGTGGCCTCTATTAGGTCTGCATCCTCCTGGTGCTACGCTGCCCTCTCCGGATTCTCTGCTGCTTCAGCTGCTACTCTGCAGCAAAAATTTCTTCAACCGATTTGCTAGAGATTCAGCTTGATCTGCAATGCTTTGATACCATGTGAAAATTTCTTAATCTAAGAAACCCTACTGCTAACCATTGATTTACTTCTCCTACTTGATTATTTATACAAGTTATTAATCTGAAGATTGATAAAAACAATGAAGTAAACACAAATATCAACCTACAGATATAGATCATTTACTGAATAGCACGCTCATATGATAAAGTGACACACAGATTTTTCAGACAAATGTCCCCTAAAAATTGGTGCAACTAGCTCTGTAGGGTTTTATTATTATGCCGAATCTGAATACAGCAATTTCTGGGCACCAGACATGGTTGGCCCTACAGAGAAAATCATGGCAACAATACCTCTTTCACTCAGAGACAGAAAATATGGCTGATTCACACCCTCAAACGGGATTTACAGAACTTGAGCCCTTTTTGGCCCACCAGAAATCCTAGCACTACTCTTAGCCCTCTGCGTCAGCCTTTGCGCTGATTTGGAAGGGCCTGCGTCACCCTCTCTGGGCTTACGCTGCCCCTGCACTGCCCTGATTAGGCCTGCATTAGCTCTGCGTGGCTCTTGCTGCCTCTGCGTTGCCCCTGACTGGGCTCTGGCTGGACTGCGTAGCACTTGGCTGGCTTTGCGCTGCTGGATATGTTGCCTCTCTTCTTCCGTTGTATTCTTGGCCTTGGATTCAGAATCCCTCGCCAATACTGCCCCTCGCTGCACTGCAAACTCTTCCTGAAATTCTTAGCAACTCACCCCCTAGAATTTCAGCTTAGTTTCAATACTTCGCCAATGTGTGTTTTCTCCAACTGACCCCAAGCCCTTCTCTTATCTTTTCTCGTTGGCAAAACAATGGTCGTGATCTAATCTCCAATCGATGACTAAGATTAGAAGCTGCTTGATCCATGTCACTTAGAACATTCTCATCACATGTTTAATTTAATTCACTTTAATCTTTTTAATTTTCCTGAGTTGACTTAGGGTCCTTAATTAAAAAGAGTAATTATTTGAAATTAATTTTAAACTGGATGGAATTTCTCCAAACGCTTTCTGGGTTTTGGAGATCTCATGTACTCCAACTCCTCCACAAAATTTCGGAGCTAGAGCACATCCGATGCTACCCCAAAATCTCAACAGGATGCAGTTGTATTTACTTCGATATTTACAGTTTAACACAGTAAATAACTTGCATGGACTTAACAAGTAGAAGTAATATCAGATTGTTGCAGTAGGGATTCAGGATTACGAATTTTCACATGGTGTCACAGGGCAGGTGAAACACGAAAGCAGAGCCAAAGAGCCCAGTGTTACGAAGAAGAGGGAGATCGAAGAGCTGTGTAGGCAACAGATCGAATCCCCAGAGGGCAAGGTTTTCATGGAGAAATATCTCTTTGAGTGAGTCGACAGAGGGAAATATTTCCAGATCGAAATTTTCCAGTGATAAAGGGAGCAACGCAACAACATCAGCGCAGAGTAGTCTTTAGCTGGGACACAGATTTTCTGTAGCAACTTGCTAGTGTAGAAAATCGTCAGAAGAAGGAAAGAAGAACATACCGAGGGAATTTTGACCTCAGAGAATTTCTTGCCCAAGAAATTCTAATTTACCACGAAGAAGCAACAGTAACCGAGATTTACTTTGCTCACTCCTACAGGGACTGCGTAGAACCAGTGGCACAGAGGGTTAGATGTAGCATTCAACATTTGTTTGGGTGTAATGGCAACAACTGGGTTAAGAGATCAAGATCGTTTGGAGTGTGCCTCCTGTGAAAATTTCTGAATATAGAAATCCTACTATAGTATCTCGATTTACTTTTCCTACTTGAATTAAATTACAAGTTAATTTTAAGAATTGTTCAGTAAAACCAGCAAAGTAAACACAACTGCAACCTACACATTTATAGATCAATTATTGAATATAACGCACACATGACAAAGTGACAGATTTTTCGGAAAATGTCCCTAGAAAAAACCCAATGTGGGAAAACTAGTGTAGATAGCTCTGGAGGGTTTTATTATTATGCAGAATATAAATACAACAAAATCTGGGCACTAGACATGGTTGGCCCTACAGAGAAAATCATGACAGTAATACCTCTTTCACTCAGAGACAGAAAATATGGCTAATTCACACCCTCAAACGGGATTTACAGAACTCAAGCCCTTTCTGTCCCACCGGAAACCCCAACACTGTCCCTCAGCCCTCTGCGTCAGCCTTTTTAGCCTACATCAGCCTCTGTGCTGCTCTGGAAGGGCCTACGTCACCCTCTCTGGGGTTATGTTGCCCTGATTGGGTCTGCATCAGCCCTGAAGGGCTCTTGCTGCCTCTGAATTGCCCTCTGTGTGGCTCTGGCTAATCTGCGTAGCTTCGGTTGTCCTCTGTGCTGCTGGGTATGCTGCCTCTCTGCCGTTGTTGTATTCTTGGCCTTGGATCAGAATCCCTCGCGAATACTGCCCCTCACCACACTGCAAACTCACTCTGAAATTCTTAGCAAACAACACTCTAGAATTTCATCTCAGCTTCAGTGCTCTACCAATGTGTGTATCCTCCAATCGACCCCAAGCCCTTCTCTTATACTTTTCTCGTTGGCAAACCAACGGTTGTGGTCTAATCTCTAATCAACGCCTAAGATTAGAAGCTGCTTGATCCATGTCACTTAGATCATTCTCATCACATGTTTAATTTAATTCACTTTAATCTTTTAGTTTTCCTAAGTTAGACCTAGGGTCCTTAATTAAAAAGATTAATTATTTGAATAACTCTTAAACCAGATGGAATTTCTCCAAACACTTCTAAGTCTTGGAGATCTCATGTACTCTAGCTCCTGCACAAAATTTCGAAGCTAGAACACATCCGATGCTACCCCAAAATCTCAACACTCCCTCTTAGTGAGGAATGTGCTCTAGCAATGCATCCACGCCGAAGTATTGCCCTAATCTCTAGCATCGGTCCCCGCGCTAATTCTTTGCCTGCTGCCCTCCATCACTGTGTTGTTGCTGCCCTTTGTACTGTTGTCCATGACTCTGCCACAGTCACTGCCACATCTGTACTGTAGCTCCCACTCAAATTGTTGTATCATGCTGCCCATAGCACTGCCATTGCTAATTGTTGCACTGCAACTCAGTTGCTGAGAAGTAAGCAACTGAAGGACCCCTGCCCAGTTACTGACAGACAAGTCAGTTGGCTACATCTCATCACTGAAGCTCCCTTGGTTGTTGTTGTTATCACTCCGTAATTTCTTAAGGCTAAAGAAAGAAATCACCTAGGTAACCACAAACCTACTTTTGAGGTTAGGATCTAGCCTTCCTAATGCTCAGAGAGGGCTCTCTCTTAATGATTTAACTTTGTTGTTTTAAATGATTTTAGGCTAGTTATGAATGCTTGATTTGGTTTGGTTTTGATTTGTTGGTGGAATTACTGACTTAGATGGATAGGTGCTTTTCTACTTTTCCATTGGGCTATGGAGTCAATATATCAAGAAAACAAGACAAAAACAAATGATAAAAGCAGTGTTACAGGGCAAGGTAGCTGAGCAAAATCAGATCTTAAAGGCTGAGTGGTGAAGTGGTTTTCAATCGGGATCAAGTAGCAGTTAAGGATTCCTTAAAATAGATAATGAAGGAATGATGAAGGAGGTCAATCGGGATCAGAGGGCAATTAAGAATCCTCTGAATCGGATATCAGAAGAAAACATAAAAATGAATAATAGTTCAAAACAAAGTGTACTTAAACAAATTCTACAATAAAATTCCTATTATAACATTCAATTTTAGAAAAACATGCAAGTTTATGGAATACTTAAGAAAATAACATGAACAATTGAAATATACTTCACTGACGTAGCTGAACATGGGAATCCTGTAAAGAAATGCCTTTATTACTTGTCTTGTTTGTCAACATGGAAAAAGATACAATAACACTTCTGGTAGTAGATCAATTCAACTATAGAAATGTTCAGGAATCCACACTTAATACTTCGAATTGATAAAGTATTTATACAAAACTTAATACAAAATATCATGTTTAGCTAATTAAGATTTATTCTAGGAAATAAAATATCTGGATGCAAAAAGGTAGTGACACCTTTCTAACTAACTGCAAGTTGTCCCTATTTATTGGATTTGTTGTTTGTTTCTTTGATATTTTGTTGTCTTATCTCTCACGTTGGCTGGCTTTCACGTTGCTTGTCTTCCACGCTGCTTGTCATCTAATTTGTCTTTTAACTCTTGGTCTTTTATCTGTCTTCATCTGCCTGCTCTATTTGTTTTTTAACATGTGCATTCTTTCACTTGGCTGCTCTTTTATCTTTTATAGTAAATCTCACTAACTTTTTCATGTTTTTGTGTTTTTAGTAAAAGTGGATTTTACTAAAATACATCTGTAACTTCATGTAAAATATGTCCTGAGAGTTACTTTGAATGAATTCGTTGTTTTTGATGTAAATGTTTTCATCTTTGTTTTACCATTACTGTCTCTATAAGTTGTCTTTTCCTTTCTGTATATGAAACTTCTGCTAAATTAAGCCTTTGAATACATTTCCTGTGAGTCTGGATCAAACAGGTTTTGGAACTAGTATCAAAACTATTTGTTCGATCTCTTGATATGCTAATTACCTTCAAAACAAAACAATTATTAATAAAACCCAGGTTTGCAGGGAGGTGAAAATGGCTTCATTTAACAAGGAGGTCCATGGAAGGAGTCCGGATTGTGGAGGTTTCAATTCTGGTTAAAAATGGCCTTTTAGTCCTTTCTGTAAGTTCGTAGAGATAGGTTATGAATGAAATAATCGGTATTTCTTTTGAAGACTCTGCAGATTTTTCACACAGCGCAAGGTGGACGGGCGGTCTATAGCAATGGTGCAGGGGTTTAATTCAAGCAATGGTGGTATCATCGCAATTGTGAAAAGATGGTATGGCGGTTATCACACGATGAAAGGCAGGTTGGTGGTTTCGGGATAGAGGATGTGATGAAACGTGGGAGCACCATGTAGCAAATGGGCGGGGGTGTGAAACCACCCATTTCGCACCCCTCCTCGGCTTTAAACTCAGGACTGTCGAGGGTGCGAAAGCGAATATTGGCCATTGGATCTAATCGGATGATTAGGTGAATGGGTGAATTGGGGGGATTTGATAGGTAGGACCGAGAATCTTTATGCGGGATTATGTAAAGTGGGACTCGGGTTTTATATATGCGATGGGTCAAGAAATCATATTAAAGCAAGTGTTAGCATGTAGTTGGGGGGTTAATAAAAATGTATAAAGCGGGGAGTAACATATAAAAATACATTACATGGGGTTGGGATATATATACACGTGGGAATTAATATGTGAAATGGGTTAAATATATATTAAACGGGGGTTTAATAAAATATGTGAATAAGTGAAAATGATTATGGGAGGGGTTTTAATGGAGTGGGCCCGATATATTTTAACCTTTTAAACTATACAAAAAGTGGGTTTTGCATGTTTTTTGAATGAAAAGGGGAATTAGTAAAGGGGAGTTTACTTTTCAAATGAAAATGGGTTTTTAACTAGGGAAAGGGGTTTTAGTAAGGGGAAATGGTTAAAATGAGGGGAAAGGGATATTTTACAAGGGGAAAGTGTTTAGAAGGATGTTAGTAATATGAGATGAACCAATTGATGCTTTCCATGACTTTCAAAAAGTGCTTATGCCTACCCTTTATTTACCCTAACATTTTTTACTTCATTTATTGGGTGAATTTGAGCTCGCTGACCCTTTTATTTTCTTTTGATAAGCAAACTAATCTACTTCTAACCTTATAACTTTGAATGGCTCAGATTAAACTGATGAGCTCATTTTTATTCTCTATTTAACTACTGATCTGCCAAGATTAAGTGGTTTGGTCAGATCTTATTCACTAACTATCAACATGAAATTTAAAGCATGAATGAATCAAGATTAAACTGTTTGATCATCATAAATTGGGGCATTTTGGACAAGCTGCACAAAATTTTATTTGCAAAAGTAACTAAACTAAGAGAAGTGGCATTTGAATGTGCAACACTTTCAGGATCTATTTTTGTTTCTTTTTGTGGGGTTCATACTTTATATCCTTTTTTAATCTTCTTCTTTTGGTCTTTTGATTTTTCTTTTAGGACATACCGTCTTTTCATTTTTTAATATGGGAAAACATTTGTGAAAGCAAAGGTATGTACAATATTACAAGATTAAAAAATAGTCAATTCAAAAATTATGATCCCTATTATTAAAGGACCCTAACAGTTTCTCTGCGTTGTCCTCCTGAAGCCACTGCGATGCTACAACTCTGCATTGCATAAGCACTCCTCCCTCTGTGCTGCTAAAGTTCCATCAACCCCTCTGTGCTGCTGCTTCTACGTTTTTGATGCCTCTGCATTGCGTTGCTTCCTCTACAACGTCCCAGCTCTACCCTCCGCTTCACCGTGATCCTTTACACCCATTGCTCCTGTCATCCCCGCCACTGTCTTAAGGCTCCCGTAGCACATATGTGATCCAAGAGTTGGGCTACTCAAGGATCTCGCCTCCACTCTGTAGCTACTCTACAGATCAATATCGCCCCACCTCTTCTCTCAACGTACATGAGCGCTCATGGACACATCATCATCAAAGCCATCGTCTTCTTTAGCTGCTGCAACCTTGGATTCAACTTCCTTGTCCTTCTTCCTTATAGGACAAGTGGTGTTGAAGTGTCCAAGTTCACCACACCTGAAGCATCGGATCTTGGATAGATCCCTTTTCTTCTTCCCTTGTTGCTTCTTGGATGCAAGGGTTGCATCTTCCTCT
This sequence comes from Pinus albicaulis, assembly GCA_034641835.2. Classification (NCBI taxonomy): domain Eukaryota; kingdom Viridiplantae; phylum Streptophyta; class Pinopsida; order Pinales; family Pinaceae; genus Pinus; species Pinus albicaulis. The sequence goes on along the minus strand of CM076571.1, from coordinate 287,044,248 downwards.
TCCTCCTTCTTCACTGTGCTGGATTTGGTGCTGGCTTGTCTCTTGGTCATTCGACGGATTTCCTCTTATCGGAGGATAGCCCACATGTCGTCCCAACTTGGAAGGTCCTGTCTGCCCAAGATGCTTTGGAAAAACATTTCCCATTCATCTGTGACTGCATTTAGAGCAGTCCTCACAATGACATCATCCTCCACCTTGACCCCCATGGCAATCAGTTGATCCCAAAACAACTGCAACCTAAAGAGGAAAGGATCGATTTCATCTCCCTTAGACATCACAAATAACCTCATCTGGTTCTCCAGAAGCATCTTCTTCTGGACAAATTTCCCCTAATACATTGTGGTTAACGCTGTCCAGACTCCACATAGCATTAGCATTTTCTTCTCGGCTATGTGTGGGACCACATGATCCTTGACCCCGTCCATGATGAAGCGCTTAGCATGTGCCTCCGCTTCATTATGCTTCGTGAGAAGAGCAACATCGGTTGGTGTAGCCTCCGCTTCTCTACATGCTCCTGTAATGCGTATGCCTCCAGGACCATCAGGATTCTGGCCTTCTAGATAGCAAAGTTGGACAAGCCGTCCAACCTGTTCTGATCACGCAGTCCGTATGGCGCCATCTAGCTCAGAAATAATTTGTCGAAACAGATACTCCTCTCCCTACTATTGTTGTTACCTCAACAGTGGCCCGGATTTAGGGTCCTTGGCAAAAATGAACCCTCTATAATAACTGCTCCCTCTAACAACTGATTTCCCTCCTCGGAAATCTGCCAAATCCTTTGAATCAACCCTCTTTGATCACCCTACCGATCAATCCTTAGATTTCTTTGGCAAATAATCTGCTGAGCGGTTGTTCTTCTCCCGCTTTTTGTCAACTTAGCTAGGCATGATTCTGCACTGACAAAATATCCACCACACCAGCAACCTCGAATATCTGAACCTCTGCTTCCGGGCTACAACAACTATGCACAACAACTCGAAATTGGACTGCGTCCCACTCGCTAGCCTCTGCGTGAGTAGATTGGCTCAGCGCAGCGACTGCGGAGCGCAGGCTGCTCCTGCGTCACTCTGGAAGGCTCTACGCTACCTCTATGTCATTCAACTGGGACTGCGTCAGCCCCTGCGTGGCCTCTCCTAGGACTGTGTCCTCCTAGTGCTACGCTACCCTCTCCATATCTCTACTGCTTTAGTTTCCTCTCTGCAACAAAAAATAATCTTTAGCTGCTTCGCTGGTGAATCAACTTGATCTGCAATGCTATGATACCATGTGAAAATTTCCAAATATAGAAATCCTATTGCAGTATCTCGATTTACTCTTACTACTTCAATTAAATTACAACTTAATTTTCTAAATTATTCTGTAAAATCAACAAAGTAAACACAGCTGCAGCCTACACATTTACAGATCAATTACTGAATATAACGCACACATGACAAAGTGGCACAAATTTTTAGGACAAATGTCCCGAAAAATAACCCAATGCGGGAAAACTGGTGCAACTAGCTCTGGAGGGTTTTATTATTATGCAGAATCTGAATACAACAAAATCTAGGCACCAGACATGGTTGGCCCTACAGAGAAAATCACGGCAGTAATACCTCTTTCACTCAGAGACAGAAAATATGGCTGATTCACACCTTCAAATGGGATTTACAGAACTCGAGCCCTTTCTAGCCCACCGGAAACCCCAACATTGTCCCTCAGCCCTCTGCGTTAGCCTTTCTGGCCTGCATCAGCCTTTGCGCTGCTCTGGAAGGGCCTGCATCACCCTCTCTAGTCTTACACTGCCCCTGTGCTGCCCTGACTATGTCTGCGTCAGCCCTGAAGGGCTCCTGCTACCTTGGTTCTGCCATCTGTGTGGCTCTGGCTGATCTGCATAGCTTTGGCTGGCCTCTACGCTGCTGGGTATGCTGCCTCTCTGCCGTCGTCGTATTCTTGGCCTTGGATTAGAATCCCTCGCCAATACTATCCCTCACCGCATTGCAAACGCACACCGAAATTCTTAGAAAACCTCGCCCTCGAATTTCAGCTTAGCTTCAGTGCTCTGCCAATGTGTGTATCCTCCAACTAACCCCAAGCCCTTCTCTCATACTTTTCTCGTTGGCAAACCAACGGTCGTGATCTAATCTCTAATCAACGGCTAAGATTAGAAGTTGCTTGATCCACATCACTTAGATCATTCTCATCACATGTTTAATTTAATTCACTTTAATCTTTTAATTTTCCTAAGTTAGACTTAGGGTCCTTAATTAAAAATATTAACTATTTGAATAACTCTTAAACCAGATTGAATTTCTCCAAATGCTTTTTGTGTCTTTGAGATCTCATGTACTCTAGCTCCTCCACAAAATTTCAAAGCTAGAGCACATTCGATGCTACCCCAAAATCTCAACACCTCCAACCATGTGATCTAGAAGGCATGGATCTCCTTCCTTCTGGATGAGCATGATCTCAAGGCATTTATTGATAATGTGGTAGCTGTCCTCGCAGATCCGGATCCATTGAAGGCCTACAAGAAAGATATGGCAAAAGCCAAGATGTTGATCCTCGACGGAGTGAGGGGTCACATTATTTCACACATTTCTAGCAAAGAGACTACCAATGAGATGTAGGATGCATTGGCTACGATTTACTAGGGGTCTTCCAAGTAGGGGAAGATGTACTTGGAGAAGAAGATGAGATCCACAAGGATGCAAAAGGGGGAGCACATAGATTCGTTCCTATTGAAGCTTCAGGATGTTTGAGATCAGTTGACAGCTGTAGAGTCAGCGCCTCAGGCCACGGGGATGGTAAGATTGGCCATGAATTCAGTCTCAGCAGTGGAAGATGTACTTGGAGAAGAAGATGAGATCCACAAGGATGCAAAAGGGGGAGCACATAGATTCGTTCCTATTGAAGCTTCAGGATGTTTGAGATCAGTTGACAGCTGTAGAGTCAGCGCCTCAGGCCACGGGGATGGTAAGATTGGCCATGAATTCAGTCTCAGAATAATGGAAAGTCTTTGTCCAGAGTATCTTGGGCACAGAAGAGTTGTCGGATTGGGAAGGGATGTGAGCTTCTCTTCAGCAGGAACAGATGAGGCGAGACTTAGTCAAGTGCAAGCTTGATGGCAGCAGCAGCAGTGGGACAAAGCCCAAGGAGGAGAAGAATGCAGCCCTTACATCAAAGGGGTAGCAGGAGCAGCAAAAGCGGAAGAAGGAAGTCTCAAAGATCAAATGTTTCCGGTGTGGTGAGCTTGGTCACTATGCTATGCAGTGTCCCCTCAAGAAGAAGGACAAGGACGAGAAACATGATCCGCAGGCTACAGCCGCAAGGATCGAGGAGGAGTTTGCGATGATTGCCCACATACCTCTAGGGGAGAGTTGGGGTGATCTGGTACTGTAGTTCGAAAGAGCTACAGATGGGCAGGATCCTTGGGGAGTCCACCTCTTAGATCAATACATTGCTATGGGAGCCCATATCAGAAGTAGCACGATGGACCAACATAGTTGGTGCAGAGGAGTGTCGGAGTGACAGTTGCAATGGCTAGGAGCGCCAGAGACTGAGCAATGCAGAGCAGAGTTGCCAGCAAAGAAATTGGCGCAGTACAGAGTCAGCAGCAGCATAGAGGCTTCAAAGGGTCAAGTTCAACGTAGAGTCTAGCAGCACCCAGAACTCCAGCAACAGATGCATCATGCTGAACACATTTGGTTCAGTATTTTGGATGTTTTTCTGTTGCAACAGCAGCAGAGTTGCAGTGCAGATGAATTGGCAGTAGTACGCAGAGTCAGCAGCAGCACACATGCAGCGTTTGCACAGTCGTTGGTGGGCAGTGATGTCATACATCAGCAGCGCAAAGTGAGATGCTACGAAGTTAGGGTGATGCTTTAGCATGTTGCATTACTAGAGTACATTCCTCGCTAAGAGGGAGTGTTGATTTCTGGTAGCATCGGATGTGCTCTAAGCCTCAAAATTTGTAGAGGCTAGGACACATGTATTCCATGTGAAAATTTCTGAGCACAGAAATCCTACTACTAAATATTGATTTACTTCTCCTACTTTATTTTATTATGCACAAGTTATTTAACTGAAAATATTCAGAAAAACATCCAAGTAAACACAACTAGCATCCTACACAAATACAAATCATTTACTAAACATCACGCACATATGACAAAGGACGCACAATTTTTTTGGAAAAATGTCCACAGAAAAACCTAATGTGGGAAAGCTGGTGCAGCAGATCTGAGGGTTTATTATTATTAAGCAGTAGTATTCTAAGTACATCTAGGGTGCCATAAACCGGCTCACCCGACTGAGAAAACCTTGACTATAGAGAAAAATGTGAGTTATAACTCACTCCTGCAATTCCTGGTTGATACGAATGAGCAACTAGTGAAATCCTAGCTAGCTCTGCGCAGTCTCTACGCTGCCACTGCGTAAGGCTGCGTGGCCCTGGCTGAGAGACTGTGTCACCCTAGCTCTGCGCTGATCAGCTTCTCTCGGAGTCTGGTTTTAGCTCTGCCGGCTCAAAAACCCTAGTCTCCAGCTGAATTTCGGACTTTCCTTGGAGGCTCTGCATTGCCCCTATGTGAGCCCTACGTGGGCCTGCATCACCCTCTCTAGGGATTACGTCACACCCTCTGATCGCTGCGCTGCCTCCATTGCGTCTCTGCTGCCCTTGCTCTACGTTGTACTCTTGGTCCTCCGACCAATCACTGCATCCGCCCCTCACTGCTTCTTTGAATCACTCAGATCTGATCTTCGTCCGAACACTGCTCCATCAGAAGAATTCGATCTCTTAGATTCACTGTGTGTCTTCTCCAACTGACCCCAAGCCCTGTATACTTTTCTAGTTGACAAATGAACAGTCGTGATCTAATCTCTAATCAATGGCTAAGATTAAAAGAAGCTTGATCCACGTCACTTAGAATGTTCTCATCACATGTTTAAATTAATTCACTTTATTTTTTAATTTCCCTAAGTTAGACGTAGGGTCCCCATTAAAAAATTTAATTATTTGAATAAATTTTACACCAAATGGAATTTCTCCAAACGCTTTATGGGTCTTGGAGATCTCATGTGTTCTAGCCCCTCCAAAAAGTTTCAGAGCTAGAGCACACTCGATGGTACCCAAAATCTCAACATTCCATAATACCCAGAAATCGTTTTGGGAAATTCCACCCGGAGGAGGTTTAATTAAATTTATTAATTATTTTTAATGGATGCCTAAGTTTAAACTTAAGAAATTAAAATAATTATAGTGAATTAATTAAACTTGGTTTGAAACTTCTAGAAAAAAAGATGGAGCTCAAGTCAATATAATCTGAGCCATTGATTAGAATCTAATTTGGGTCTTTGATTTGTCAACGAGAAGATTATAAGGACTTCGATGGGCATTTGGAAAACACATTGAGTAAGATCAAGAGATTGATTTCTCAAGTGAGCAGCGTAGCAGTTGCCAAAGAGATCACTGAGGAGATTTCTTGCAGTGAGGGGAAGAGATAGTTTTCCGGGTGGAGATTTCCTAAGCCAGGGATACAACGCAGAGAAGGACGAGAGAGATCCAGAAGAGGCAGCTTAAGAGCCATGCTGAGGCAATGCTGAGCTTGTGAGGAGATCCACAAATTTGCTGAGGGTCAGATCAGATCCAATGCTGGGAGCCAGGGTTTGAGACCGAAGGGCCGTAAGATCGAACATCCAGCCAACAGATAGATCAGCCGAAGGGAGTGACCCAGTCCCTATCAGTTGTGACGTAGAGCTGTGCGGAGACAACGCAGAGGCAACTTGGGGCTAGCCATTTCAGGGCTGGATCAGTGTCGGATCGCCAGAGATAGTGTGAGGTGTTTCTCACTAATTTTTTCTGACAGTCAGATTCTCTGTATTGGATAGCTAGTAAGGCATCGAAGATTTTATTCAGAACTACTACTTAATAATACAAACCCTCAGCCGCTGTAGTGGTTTTCCGGTATTGGGTTTTTCTGGGGACTTAGTCCAAAAATAACGGTGTCAATTGTTTGTGTGTTTATTTCTTCTTACTCAGTTCTTGTTTCCGTATATAATTTAATTAGTGAAGGCTTCAATTGTATTTACTTCGATATTTACAGTTTAACACAAACAACTTTCACGGACTTAAGAAGTAGGAGAAGTAATATCAGATTACCGCAGTATGGATTCGGGATTACGAATTTTCACAAAGAGGAGCTAGAAGGGATGTAGCGGAGAAAAATGAAATGAAGTAGAGAGAGCTACTGAAGGGAAGAGCAGGGGAAGCGGTCCAGGGAGGGGCACAAAGCGCAGAAAAAGCTGAGAGCCAAAGGGGAGCAACAGATGGCAAGAAAATGTAGGGATATCCCAGGGAGGGTGGCAAATAAAAAGTAGTAGGGAGGACAAAGGGAGGAGAAACGAGAAAAAGAGATGGATAAGGGAGAAACATGATGAGGAGGGTGATCGAGGATGGATAGGAAAATATTCCTGGAGCATTGAGCTGGAGAAAAGGACGATTTCCTTAGGATTTTGAAAATCAGAAATCCCAGGAGGAGCATAAGACGAGAATAGATTATCCGATGCACGAGAAATTGGTGTTGATGCAGAGATAGAAATAAAAGACTAAGGAATGTTTTCATAGGAGATATCATTCTCAATTTTGGATTCTCCCTGAGGTTTGTTGAGTGCCTTGTTTGTATAATCATCAGCAGTTTTATTATTTTCTCTTAAAATATAGTAGAAGGAGACCGATCTCAAATTTTCCAAGTTGGCCCGAATGCGAAGGATAAGTTTCCCAAGGTCTACGTTCTTTGGAATGGTATTGTTGACCATTTGTTGCATGATGATGGAGGAATCACTGAAGATGTCTAGATTTCTGATATTACTTCTTTTTAGAGTTTGGGAGCCCATTAAGAACCCATAGGCTTCAAATTTTTTATTCGATTCAGTGCCGAGACCCCATTCAAATGCAGAAATAGTTTTCTGATTTTGATCCATTATAAAACCTCCCACACCAGCTCTTACTGGATTTGATTTTGATGAACCATCGAAAAATAAGCATGGTCTCTTTAGGGAGTTGATCCAAAGCAAGAATTCCTTTTCGTTTAAAAGAATTTTCCAGTTTTTTTGATTCAGAGGATCTTTTCTGTGAAGAACTCAGGGAAGATTCAGTCTCTCTGTTGTTAGGTTGATCCATGTTTTTTCTTCTTGTTGGAGAATAAATATGTCCATATTTTTAATTCCTTTGGAAAATAATAATTCCGCTGCTAGGTCCCAAGTCTTGGCAAGAATTTTGCTTATATCAGCTTGATGTTTTGGAATATTTTCTTATTTCTTGCAATCCATATGTGCCAAAGTAAGAAGTATGGTAAACTGATCCAGAACCTCTTGATAGTGTTCTTGTTTTTGAAAGAGCAAGGGAAATTACTTTTCATTTCATGTAGAAATCAAAGATGTTGAGATTAAAGTTTATATTGGTTTCAATTGGACAGATGAGCATAGTCCAACAATCTTTTGTAATCTTGCAACCAATGAATAGGTGATGGATGGTTTCTTCTTCTTCCATGCACATGGGACATCTGGAGTTGCCTATAATTCCTCTTTTTTTTAGGTTGTCTGTTGTTAGTATCCTTCCTTTTAATAGGGTCCAAATGAATATCTGGATTTTTGGAAGGCTTTCGATCTTCCAAACTGCTTTCCACGGGGGCCAAATCTGGATGTCTTGATTGTTCCCTTGTTCTTGAAGCTTTGAGTACCCTGTTTTAACACTGTATTGTCCAGCTGTAGGATTCCACCTAAAAGAATCTTGTTGACCAAGTTTGACAGGGGCAGCACCTTTCAAAAGATCCAACAAAGTATCCCAATGGGGTTTGAGATCTAGAGAAAATGCGGGTGGTTTCCATTCTATCCATAAACTACCAATTTGGTTCCATTTAAAAATCTGATTTAAATATAAAATTCCTTTATTGATCATCCCTAACATTAGTGGATTAATTTCTTGGTGATTCGAAATGGGAGGTAGGCCCATAATACTGTCCCGCCAAATGTGAACATCCTTTCCTCCTCTTGGGATTCTAGAGGTAATTTCAAAGACAATTGGGAGAGATTTTTTAACTAATTTCCAAAGTTGAGAGTAGGGCCTGATTGGGATTATTTCACCGAGGAGAGAGAATCGATGGAAATGTGGATATTTGGCTTCTAGAATTTGTTTCCACCAGCTTGAGTCTCCTGTGATTAGTCTCCAAATTATTTTTTCACCAAGGGCCAAATTCATTAATCCTGGAATTCAAATGGATATTCCTCCTTTTTCATAAGGATGATCAATAAAGGAATGATGTTTTTGGTTCCATTTAAAAATCTGATTTAAATATAAAATTCCTTTATTGATATTCCAGCTTACGAGACTGATTTTTTTTTTTTTTCATTCTTACCTCCCTTCCATAAGAAGCCTCTGATGATGAGTTCGATCTGCTTGTGGACACTGGCCGGGGCTTGAACAATTGTGAATTGATATACTGGGAGAGCTGATTGTGCAACCTTTATAAGGATAACCTTTCCAGCAAGGTTGAGCCAGAGAATACCCCAGCCATGCAATTTCTTTTTCATTTTATCTAATGAGCTATTCCATATTTCTGATTTCATGGTTTCTTTCATGATCGGCAGCCCCAGATGCTTGAAATGGAACATTGAAGATTTGGGATAACCATTGAAGAGTTCTGTGTGGTGCATTCCAATCATAAATATTACTTTTTGGATTATTTGAGACATACCAAGACCTCTAAAAATTTGTCCAGAATGGTTTTGAATCTGCAGGCAACAATACAAGGGGCACCTCCGAGGAACAAGGTGTCATCTGTGAAGAGTGAATGATTGATGCTCTTGATGTCGTTATTGAATGAAAGACCTGTGATATTACCAATTCTTCTACAGTATTCTAAATCACTGTTGAGGGATTCAACCATTAGAATATATAGAAAAGGGAGAGTGGACATCCCTGTCTTAACCCTCTAGAACTTTGAAAAAAGAGGCTTGGTCTTCCATTGATGAGACGGACAATCCACGGCCCATTTATACAAGCTTTAATGAAATATGTTAGGTCATTGGAAAACCAAATTTTAGGAGCACCTTTGAAAGGATAGATTCACTCTATCGAATGCATTGGCTATATCTAATTTTAAGATGAAGCCTTGCTCTCTTTTGAGTAAACTTGAATTCATAGCTTCTTGAACAACTAGAATATTGTCATTGATTTGTCTTCCAGGAATAAAACCACCCTGATTTTCCGAAATCAATCCATGAAGAAGAGGCTTTATCCTGTTGGTTAATATTTTGTTATAATTTTGTATGAGGAATTACAGAGAGAAATAGGACGAATACGATGAAAGGATGTTGGTTTCAGCTCTTTTGGAATTAAAGCCAGATATGTGGAATTGGTGAAACTTCTTATCTTCTTTGTCTTGAAAGCCCATCTGACCATCTTTAGCATATATTTTTTAAAAAGCAACCAGAAGGATCTGTAGAAAGAGAAAGAGAATCCATCAGGTCCCGGGGCCTTGTCAGCATGAAACAATCAAATGACATTCAAGAGCTCCTCTTCATCAACTTCTTTCATAATTTCTAAATTTGTCGCTTCAGAAACCTTATTGGGGATGTGTTTTATGAATTCTTCACACTTTGGAGTTTCCAATTCTGCGGACAACAGATTTTTATAATGTCAGTGTGCTTTATTAATCTTCTCTTGTCCAATTATTTCTCTTTCTTGTGCTCCCTTTATTGATTCTATGTGGTTTTTGATCTTTTTTAACTTGGTGGTGTTGTGAAAAAATGCAGTATTTTGATCTCCTGCTTGAATCCAAAGATTTCTGGATTTAAGTCTCCAAGTTTCTTCCTCTTCTCTATTGTTTTTATAAATGTCCCAGTGGAGAGCTTTCTCTTTTAATTGATTTTTTTTGGTTTCCTCCCCTTCTTCCATTTTTATCTATAGTGTTGCTAGTTGTTCCTGTAACTTGATCTTCTTTTTTTGAGGTTCTTTGTAGTGTTCTTTGGCCCACTTTTTTAGACAGTTTCTTACATTTTTAATCTTTGTTTCCCATATAAAGTCTCGAGAACCGTTGATGCTTTGCTTCCAAACATATGCAATCAGATTTCTGACTTCTTCTTGATTACTTTAGAGAGGATTATACCTGAATGGGAGTGGTCCCAGGTTTTCTCCCTCTCCCATTTTTAATGCAATTGGTTTGTGGTCCGAGGCAATTGATGGAATAATTTTTGAGGAGATTGAGTTAAATTCTGCGACGAGACAGTCTTGAAGAAGGAACCTGTCTAGGAGTTCCTTTATGTTTCCCAAACCAATCCTTTTGTTGCTTCATGTGTATTTCCCATTCTTTGGGATGATGTCCATTAAGTTATTCTCCTCTATTATATTTTCAAGTTTGTTTCTGAAGGGGTCTTCCAGGAAGCATACCCCTTTTTTTTCATTTTCATTGAGGACGAGATTTAGATCCCCACCAATAATTATGTGGTGACACGAACCCATACTTAAGTTTTTTGCTAACGAATTCCAGCAGTGCTCTTTATCTCTAAAGTGTGTTGGAGCATAAATATTGAAAAGACTGATTTGCATTCTAGAAATTGAGTTTCGCAAATCTACTTTTATCCAATGCAGTTCTTTGTAATGGGGGATCATAACCAATTTTTCCTTATCCCACCAAGTGTTGATACCTCCTGAACCTGCTATTGCTGAAATGGACGTTCCTTCATAATTTTTGGATTTTTGAGTATTTGCAGTCATTTCTTGCTCTGTAGATTTGGTCTCTTGAATCAAGAGGAGGTCTGATTTTTTTATTTTTATTAGATCTTTCAAAGCATTGATCTTCGAGAAATGGTCGAGGCCTCTACAATTCCAGGAGACCAAATTCATTATTTACTTTGGCTTGTGTTTGAGGGACCTTTCCCTCGAATTGTTTGCTGAGGTTTTTCCTTATTTCTGCATTTTTCCTAATGAAAGTTTCCATTGGTTTTTGGGTTCCCAATGCCATTTCCGTCATTGTTGCTTCATCCCTTAATTTTTTGTTGTTTTTCTTCCTGACTTCCTATGGAAATCAAAGGAGTGAAGAGAGTCCTTACACTGGGTTCTTGTGAGAATTCTATCAAAGAAGGGGGAGAGAGGGCTCAAGGAGGGAGAAGAGGAAGTGAGGATAAAAAGCAAGGGTAAAGAGGAATGGGTAGAAGGAGACCGAGGAGGACAAGGAGGGACCACAGGGAGTGGGGGCAGATTAAGGGAGCCCAACGAAGAGGGAGGAGGAACGAGAATAGTAAAAGGATTGGAGTTTGAGGGAAAGAGAGTAGGAGAGGAGGAGGAAGGGATCTCTTTCGAGCGGGTAGGAGAGGGGGGGGGGGGGGGTGCAGAAGATTGGGATTGGGTTGAATATTTGGAGGGTTTATTTCCAGATTTTTTCTTTCTTACTTGTTCCCACTGGGGATCTTTTGGATCAACATTTTCTTCTACTTCATTCTTTGGACACCTATTTGTAAAATGACCATATTCGTGACATACCTTGCATTTGAATGAGATTTGCTCGTAGTCCAGTTGCTGAATGTGATTCTAGCTATCCATCTTGATTTTTACTGCTTCTGGAAGCCCTTTTCCAAGATCGACTTCCACACATATCCTTGCATAGGCATGTATGTTTTCTTTGGGTTCACTTCGGTCTATATATTTCCCAACAACATTTCCTTTTGCTTTCACTGAGTCATCTCCCCAACAATGCAGAGGGAGATGAGGAAGACAAACCCAGACTAGAACAACACTTGGGACATCCAACTCGGGATCGAAGTCAGGAGTCCATATGTTTAGGTATAAACCCCTTGTGTCCATGAAGTAAGGTCTGTTTCTGAATATCATGTCTCTGTCTTCTTTGGATTCGAAATGGAAAGTGAAAAAGCCTCTTCCACAGAATCGGATAGAGATTTTTCCTTGAGTGGAATGAGACCAGTTTCGTTCCACCCATTTTTGCATAGTTTCGGGGGAAGTCCAGAGACCAGTAAATTGACCCACAAGTCTCCTTTCAGATAAAGAAAGAGCAACTCTTCGAGGAGGAGCTAGACGAAGGATGATTTCAGGAATATCGTCGAGCTTCTTAACAAATTTTGAAATAGTTGGGTAATTTCTGGGAGGTCCAATGGAGGAGATGAGAGAAGCGAAAGCTAGAGAGGCCTCATCAACATGGGAGGCAACAAAGGAAGGCATCCCTCCCATATCAGACTCTGGAGGGGCCATCAAGGGGAGTCGAGGACAGAAAACGCAGGGGGAGGATCAACGTCACAAGAGGTAGAGCGGGGGTTATGCCAGTGTTGTCATTCTTGATAGCAGAAGTATGTACGTAAAACCATTGACAAATTTCAACATGTGATGGATGAGGATGATACCTCTCGTCGAGAAGAATCTGACGCAATGAAGATCACCCAATTCCGAGTTGTAGAAATGGAGAAATGAATTTTTGAAGTCTAGAAGTGGGTTTTGCACATGTATGGTCAAGTCGGCTTGATGATAATAAGCCACATGATAGTTGTACAAACCCTATGTTGGACGTTGGAAGAATCCCTTCTATTGTGAATAAATAGGAGGTGATTGTGTCTCATTTAGCACATCAATTGGTGCAACAAAGGAAACAAAGAAGGAGTGGATTAGTTCATTCAAGGAGAGAGAGAGACCTCTATTTTTGGGCTGCAGGTAGAAGGGTATCTCAATGAGGAGAAGAGGTTGCGTAACAGGCTTCTTGTGACTGTTGAGGGACTTTTTTATGCTTGCAGGAGGGACGAGTATGAGGAGTAGAGACGTAGGTCTATATTGAATAAGTTTGTGGGTGGAGAACTCTTGGAAGAGGTAGTTGCAACCTTGAGAAGGCTACTGTGGGTAGGTCGAGCCCTTACCAGCCTGTAAAAGAGGTGCGTAGGGAAGGTTGAGGGTTCTATGCCCATAACAACAACAAAGAAGGTGAGGAGTCCTCCAAGGGAAGAACACAGCAAATGAAGGGAAGTCGCAGTTGTTTTAGGGCCGTTTAGGTGGTGTTATAAGGATTGTTGCAGCCTACAAGTCCCCTAACTAGGAACATTAAATGACTTCAGCGTGATAACAGACTTGGAGTAAAGTTTTCCTTGTGTTGGATCCATGTTTTAGATCAATTTTGGATCAGTTATGTTGCAGCTTGTGGGAGCCATGTGTTGGGGTTGTCTTGGGTGTTAAGAAACCCCAACTAGGAGCAAATCTCGCAGTGGAGTAATAAGTGTCCTAGGAGAGGATTGTTGGTGAAGTCTGTTAGAAGCCATGTGGAGGGGTTTCCTAGGTATTGGATGCTCTAACTAGGAGAAAATGCTACAATGAGGATTGGTCACTCGTGGTATGTTGGAGGGCAGCGTGAGAGTGGACCAATTGTGAACGTGGATTGGGAATTTATGCTCTGTTGGAGCATGATGTGATAGTGTCCAAGTTGGAGCCCGATGTGCACCATCTTCATGGAAAAAGAAGGTTGCTAGATTGGGAGAAGAAGAGCTCAAGGTTTGACGAACTAGAGGAGAAGTTGAACAACCCTAGACTTGTGTGTGGAGAAGGACTTCTACAACAGATGATGGGCAATCCTTGTAGCCCGTGTTCATTGTGGGAGATGGACATCTTGTAGTGATAGGTGGAAGCCCTTCGTGCCCTATGTTGGTCTTCATTGGAGTAGCGCAGGAAGACCATAGTGGGTTGAAGTCCTGAGTAGCTGAGGAGCAACAGTGGGAAGATTGTGAGTTGTTCACAAACAAAGTTGTGAACAACTCAACAAGAGTCTCAATGTGTTTTTCCCTTGATGGACTAAGGCACAACTAGAGAGTAGATTGACAGTCGAGGTTCAATGGCCTGATGGACTTGGAGCATTGATAAAGGCAAGAGTTGTAGATCGGGAGCCGAATGATCGGGCAGGTACAGGGTATGACCGAGAGGAGCTGAGAGAGTCGACTACATCAGCCAGATGGTCAGAGTATCTTGTTGAGGGCAGATTGGTCGTCGATGTACTGCCACCAAGCCCCAGTTTGTATCTTGTACTAGTGGGTGTATGAGGGCCATTATTCGTGGTAAGGGAGCCCTACACTGTTGTAATATATGTTGTTTAATATAACGAAGTTGGGTTGAAAAATGTAAAAAGTTGTCTATATTCTGTGCATGTGTGATTTATTGTTGTTTATATTCCGCTGCACAAAGTAGTTCTGTTGAGATTCTTGGTTTGGTAGCGTCAAAGATTTTAAGATTCTATCTTAGACCTAGGATCGTGGAAAATCAACAATGAGTTGTCTAAAGCTGTTGTTTGTGATCAGCCAGTGATTTTTCTGTAGAGGAACTCATAATGGAAGGGAAATTTTCTCTCTTCATAACACTTAATTTTTTCAATAATCTTTTGTTTTTGTTATCTCTCTAGAGGACATGTGTCATGGCCCCACGCTGTGATGCCTTAAGTCCATCGTGGGCATTGTGCGGAACCAACGATATTTCGTCATAGTTATACAACTACTCTAACCTGGACTATGCCTAACTCTTTTACACTTCAACACTTAGTCAATTTTCCAATTTCAATCTTCTTATTCAAAAGTTATACAAACATGCGATATCGTAACTTCAATACAAGAAGTGGAAATAAAACTTCATTAACAGTTTGCAATATCATAAATCAGTGGAAATAAACTTCAACATACACAAGTACAAGAATGTGTGACGAGAGGGGGAAACTCGCAAAACACTTTTCCCCTTTGCTTCTTTTATTAAAATTCAAAGTATTTTACAACAGAGTTACAAGGGGGCCAACCATGGCCAAATCCATGCACTGCCCAAGTACAAAGAGTGGCAGTCGTTGGCCTAACCCAACACACTAGCCAAAAGTGCCAAGTCCACAATTAGGGCATGGCCAACCTATGGTTGGCACCTTTTTTTTTCACAGGGAAAAACCAACACACTTCTATTATAAAAGAGAAGTTCTTACATCAATATAGAGACCTGTGCTACAAATTTACCAACATTTTCTCCAGCAAATTATCAGATTGGCCAAGACATACTACCAGCAGAGGATGAATCCCTCTCCCTACGAAACAACAGATGGAGAAGCTCCTTCCAGATACAAAGGGAGGTCCAAGAGAGGGACCATGATTAGGCAAAAAACTAAATAAAATGGATATCATCTAGAATCACAACCAAGAAAGAATGATACATCATGCAAAAATGAAAGAACCAGAATTCATGATAGAGTTCTGGACCTAATAATCGTTGTGGAAATACCTAAGGAAAACCAAGACCCCACGCTTGGAGAGTTGATTC
Organism: Pinus albicaulis; assembly: GCA_034641835.2. Lineage (NCBI taxonomy): Eukaryota > Viridiplantae > Streptophyta > Pinopsida > Pinales > Pinaceae > Pinus > Pinus albicaulis. Next base: position 287,028,938 of record CM076571.1, on the reverse strand, counting down.
GCCAAAGAATTTTTCTCCCGAAAGATGTGACTGAAGGAGGAGCGAAGACTAGCCTTCATAGAGATGATTTGTTCCAACTAGTGAACCAATGAAAGGACATCTAGAGAGCAGGAGCCCGTAATCTAGTCGATTGCCACTTTCGAATCCCCAAAGATTTCTATCTCTTCCACTGTGATCCAAATAGCACAACAAAGGATTCCCCAAAGGGCGATCAACTCAGCCCGCATATTAGTGCCAGAGCCTCTAGACCAATAGAAGAGGTAATGATGGGCAGAGGAAAGGGAGATGGAAGCGCCGCAACCATAGGCTCCTGCCACAGAGGCACCATAAAAAAAAACCTTGGAAAATTATGACCAAGATCCTTTAGAGGCTTGACTCGCTTATGACTGAGAAATAATAAAGGTATAATCTCCATGTAATACCCCACTATCGTGAGAGAGGCTAGTCTCAGATTCGGAACATCATTTTCAAAGATGCAAGTGTTCCTACTTCGCCAGATTCCCCAGATAAAGTACAAGGGAATCAACCTATGCTCCTGGTTGTGGGCAGACCAACATTGGAGGAAGGAAAGAATTGACTATTTGTCCGACGCATAGGTGCATTTGAGCAAATATGAGGTTTCCTCCCAAACAAATTGAATGAAGGGAAATCCAGGAAGAGATGCACAACGTTTTCCTCAGCTGATCTGCAAAGTGGACAAATACTAGGGCCCATGAAGCCTATTTTGGAAAGATTTTCCTAGGTTAAGATGTGGTTGTAGGCCACCAGCCAGGTGAAACATTTAAGTTTCGCCAGAACCTCCCACTTCCACATCGAAGCTAGCTAGATGGTACAAGGGTCAAGCCCAACAGAAATACCAAGCTTGTCACCACAAACAACTCAGAAACCCAACTCTCGAACTTTGCCAAAGACCAAGCTCGCTTCTGCAAGCCACACCTCTTTCTGCGATATGTCTTAGCTGTTATTTTCGTTTCTGCGATGTCCACCCCTGCTTGCGGTTCTGCGATATCGCACAAACTGACATCTCAGTGATCTTCGTTGCTTTCCTCCTCCAAGTCGTGCGAACTTCCTTATATACACATGTGACCACCCTCCATTCCAATCAATGCATTGTTTCCGTTTAGGCTGACCCATCATTCAAGTCGTGTGGGCGTCGGGTCGACCTGTCATTTGGTCGTGCGAGTTCCCCTACTGTGCGGGCCAACCCACCGTTTGGTCGTGCAGGCACCCCTTCGTCGTGTGGACGAGCCCTGCCCATGGGCGTTTGCTCGCACTCTAACGTTCGCCCATCGTTTCCTTCATCCACATGCCTTTGTTTCGCCTCTTGCTTCGTTCACACGTCGTGCCAATCAACGTCCTCATGCAGCTTATGTCTCCTCTCGCATGTGTCATTTGGTCCACACTTGTACATGCCTTTGTCTGGTCCACCCACCTGTCGCTGTTTCATGCAAGTCACGTTTTGTCACCCAAGCGCACCGCCTTCATGTGGGTGCGCCGAGGGCGTGCGCCCTTATGATATGCACACGACGCCTTCGGGTGCACACCCACTCATTTGGTTCACCCAGTCGTGTCGCTCGTTGTGTGGCCCTGTCGTGCACGACACATTCGCTCATGGGGCGCTTGGGCACCCTGCCTATGTGCGGGTGCGCCTAGGGCACTCACCTTTGTGTTGTTCATGCGTCGCCTCCACGATCACACTTCGGTTTTTCGCCACTTCTAGTGGGCATGGGAAGTCATGGGCACCTGTTGGCCTTGGTGCCAACTCGGGGCCCTGACATCCTCCCCCACTTCGAAATGGTTATCATCCTCGACAACAACTCCACTTGTCCAACTTCATCGCCAAGTCTAACCTGTCGCAAAGTGCCACCAGTTCCTGTTGCACGAACTCCTTGCCTTCTTGATATGAACCTCACCTAGGCTCAAGTCTTCATGCGGGTAACACTAAATCCCACGGTCATCTACCACATCTCATCGCAATCCTCCACATTGCCCCAACTCATGGAAAGTTGCTCCCTCCAACTTGGCTGCAATGCATCAACTGCAACTCACATTGTGCCAAGCCACCGCATATCGTCATCATGTGAACTATTGTTGGTATACTCTAACTCAACTCCAACACATCTCAACGCATTGAGCTCCCCCATGACTTAGACTAGGTGGGTAACTAATCCAACCATCGCGTACAACCCATGAGAATGCACCTCCTCATGCCATTTCCGGTTGTTTCTCCAACACTTTGTCACATCTTCAAATTTGATTAAGAACTCTTCTTGTTTGTCCTTCAAACAACCATCATACCATATCCAAGTCCATGAAGAAAAACTCCTTCTCATCTTCGAAATGTTGCACATCATCGTTGTCAAAGGGGAAAGTCTGCATTTGCCTCATTTTCCATGTGCTGCCCTTGGTCATAGACCAATAACCTCCATGTCCATCAAAACGGCTAAGTCTCATCTGACTCAACCCATGCCTAAGTGCTCCCACCAAGGTGCCCTCGTCGCTGCAACCACCATCCAACTGCAAGGCATCTTACTCCTATTGCATCCATCGAGTCACTCCTCAAGAACACATCCCATACTATGCCCAAGGTATGTGTCCTATACCGCATCAAAGTCAAGTTCAAAACTGACCTCAGCTCCTCAAGGAACTAGACACTCCAATACCACCATCACATGAAGTCTTCAACGACTGCAACTCTCTTCAGGTCATCTCAAGCTCCTTTGAGCCATCTTCATCCAACACTTCAGGTAAGCACACTTGTCTTGGTCGCAAGTCCCGTCGCAAGTTTCCTATGCCCTCTTCATCGCATGAATGTTCTCATAGGTCGTCCATGTCTTCAAAACGACTATGGGCATGTTGTCCAAATGCACCTAACATCCCCATCGGTCCTTCTGCAAAACATCTTCATATGGCATTTGCACGTCCATCCTGCACAACATCCTCACTTGGCACTTCTACTGGATACCCATATATGACATCCTTTATAGCGGCCTTGCTTGATGCCCTTGCACGAAGTCTGCCATGCCCTTCTCTTCAACTTGATGCACATAACTTTAGTTTCCCAACTCGTCCACTTTGACAAGACCGTCACAACTTCAACCGTCACATCCTTGCCTTCGGTTAGGTCAGCGCCCTCGGTCACCCTACCCTCATATTTCCATCGTAGGTCCCTTCTATCATTGCTGCCTCCCCCACTAAAGGTTCTCCAAAGACTTCTCCTTGGTCCAAACGAGACTCCAATGATGAATTCCACCCAAGTATATGTCATGTCGCCTTCCTCACTTTGGTGTGCCCTTCCTTCCTTCTTTCCATGATTCATGTCGAGCACTTAGCCAAATCTCCATTCAGCTTAGCATCACTCACTCATCGCATAATTTCATCATGTTCCACCCTTTTCTCGAACATTCGCACCTTCTACTCTAAGTTTGAATACTACCCAAACAAGTCCTACAAAAGACAAAATCATCTATCGCATAACTAAATGCAAACATACCTCAACCTTCCAAGTGAAATTCATCCATCGCACGTTGCTCTTAGTTAGCACAAGGGGAACCAGCATACGACTTCCATCAACAACCTCATCTTTCTTCCTTCGCTGCGATATGCGTGAATCTAGTCCAACTTCGGCAAGCTCCATCTCACCAAGTTCTTCCTCTTTCGTCGGCAAAGTCGCAACACTTGTTTCTTCATACTCGTCCCCATAGTCAACTTCTTCCTTCAATGGCTGCGACATGCCCAAATCTGGTTCAGATATGGCAGGGATCGTCCCACCAAACTCTTCCTCTTTTGGTTGCATGTTCACAACACTTACATCACACCTAACCATCAGATCAACTTCCATTTCGTACGTCGCAACTTCTTCATGATCATGGCCAGCAACTACAATCTGCCCAACCAAGGCGAAGAAGCTCAACACTAACCTTTTCTTTTGCAACTTCTTCATGATCATGGCCAGCAACTTCAATCTACCCAACCGCTCAACCAAGGCGAAGAAGCTCAACACTAATCTTGTCTTCCAAAACTTCAAGTTCTTTTCGCAATCTTGGCCTCTCTTCCTTCGTGTGGCCCAACCTGTCCATGAGCTACATAAGTCTATCGCGACCCTCTTGCAAACCTGCCATTGTGCTGCACAATTGTCAACTTGTTCACAGCCTTGCTTGCAGTTCTTCTTCTTCCAACCACCCAAAGTTCGCAAAGTAGGCTCTTATACTATCTGTCACGACCCCACACTGTGATGCCTTAAGACCACCGTGGGTACTGTGTGGCACCGACAATATTTCATCGTAGTTATAAAACTAATCTAGCCCGAACTACGCCTAACTCTTTTACACTTCAACACTAAGTCAATTTTCCAATTTCAATCTTCTTATTCAACAGTTATACAAACATGTGATATCTTAACTTCAATCCAAGCAATAGAAATAAAACTTCATGAACAGTTTGCGATATCGTAAAGCAGCAGAAATAAACTTCAACATACACAAGTACAAGAATGTGCGACGAGAGGGGGCAACTCCCAAAACACTTTTCCCCTTTGCTTCTTTTATGAAACTTCAAAGTGTTTTATAATAGAGTTACAAGGGGGCTAGTCATGACCAAATCCATGCACTACCCAAGTACAAAGAGTGGCAATCGTTGGCTCAACCCAACACACTAGCCAAAAGTGCCAATCCACAACTAGGGCGTGCCCAACCTAAGGTTGGCACCTTGCCCGGCAGAAACCCCAAACTTGGTGCCAAATAGAACTCAGAAACCCAACTCTCGACCTTTGCCAAAAGCCAGGCTCGCTTGGCAAGCCGCACCTCTTTTTGCGATATGTCTTAGTTGCGATTTCCCTTTTTGTGATGTCCAGTCCTTCCTGTAGTTCTGTGATATCACACACACACAAACTTGCATCTCTGCAATCTTCATTGCTTGCCTCCTCCAAGTCACGCAAACTTCCTTTTATACTTGTGCGACCACCCTCCATTCGAATCGACACGTCGTTTCCGTTCGAGCTAACCCATCATTTAAGTCATGTCGTCGTGTGGGCGTTGGCCCGACTTGTCGTTTGGTCATGCGGGTGCCCCTGCCGTGCGGGCCAACCCACCGTTTGGTTGTGTGGGTGCCCCTCCGTCGTGTGGGCATACCCTACCCGCGAGCATTTGCTCGCACGCTAACATTTTCCCATCGTTTCCTTCATCCACATGCCTTCGTTTCGCCTCTTGCTTTGTTCACACGTCGTGCCAACCGACGCCCTCATGCAGCTTATGTCACCCCTCGCTCGTGTCATTTGGTCCATACTTGTGCACGCCTTCGCCCGGTCCACCTGCCGTTTCGCCGAAGTCTGTGTTGCCTGCCTGTTGTCGTGTCATGCAAGTCACGTTTGGGTGCCCGGGCACGCGCCCTTGGGTCCACATACACTCGTTTGGTTCACATGATCGTGTCTCCTGTCGTGTCACCCTGCTGTGCACGACACGTTTGCTCGTGGGCGCTCGGGCGCCCTGCCTTCCTGTAGGTGCGCCCAGGGCGCTCCCCTCCATGTTGTGCACACGATGCCTCCATGGTCATACTTCGGTTTTTCGCCACTTTGGTTCTCCACTTTGGTTTTTCGCCACTTCAAGTGGGCATGACCAATCATGGGCGCTCGTTGGCCTTGGTGCCAACTCGGGGCCCTAACAATATGTATGGAAATTTTTTTCCCACCCACCCCTTTTTGTTTGGAGTTCATGTTGGAAATACTAAGAGGGGGGGTGAATTAGTATTTATTTTCAATTTTTAGTTTTACCAGTTAGATCACTTATAATTAGAACACAAAATGAACAATAAGAATAAATACTTTTATTAGTCAGATATAACGAGGACTTCAATCGTCTTCTTTACAATAAATCCAATACAATAATGTGTAGGGCTCCAACCCTAGATGAAGTCACCAATCTTCAATTCTACCAGTCACCAACATGTACTTTTCCAAGCATCGACGTGGACATCACGAGGCACTGACCTCTATGGCTCCAACCCTATCTTCCAAGGCTCCAACCCTGTCTCTGGTACAGGCTCCAACCCTGTCTCTGGTACAGGCTCCAACCTAGTCTTCTTAAGGACTCCTATCATATAGGGCTCCAACCCTTTGCTTCGATTCTTCAATACAAGTTTAGTAATTCTTCATGGCTCCCAATGTCTTCTGCAACGAGCCCTAACAATAGCTTCACCTTCAATACTGCCCACAAAATATCTCTAAGGAACTTAGTTCATCAATGACAACTTTGTTTTTTTAGAAGCTGTCACCACAGCTCTTCATGGCACCCAAACAAAATCTTCAAGGTCACGTCATGATGGTTCAATGCATCATGGTCTCCAAGACTTCAAAAGATCTTCAAAAATGCTTGGTGATGCCTCAAGGTGTCTTCAATCAGTTGTCCCAAGAAATTTCTTCAATAGGTTGCTCCAGTTCTGCACCAAACAAATCTTCAAGTACTTCAAGATCAGCTTCTACACTGCTTCAACAAGATGTCTTCAAGTCAACAGGGGTCTATCAAAAAACTGCTCCAAGTCTTATGTTATTCAAGTCTTCAAGGTTCTCTTAGGGTCTCTAATTGGTTGCTCAAGAAGGGCTGCAAGTGCACTTTAAAAAACAACCCCCTTAAACCTACCTCAGATTGTCCTTAACAAGCTTTAGTTTAATCTTTAATCAGGCTTCTAATTATGCTTCAAATGGTTTTTAGAATTAGCTCAATGATGATATCTTCAAACATTCCTCAAATCAACCCAAGTCTTTACAAGGACATTTTCAACAAAATGCTTCAAATATGATGCCCAATAATCTCAAAAGCTGTGAAAATTTCAATCTTGAAAATTACTTCTGCAGTGATAGATTTATTTCTCCTACTTATTGTTTCTAATAAGTTATTTACAGAATTCTTCAGTAAATTTCGAAATAAATACTACTGCGGCATTCACTCAAGTATATTTAGAGAATAGAATAGTAAGAAATACAAGCATAAGAATCAATCACATAGTTATTTTTGGACAATTGTCCCTAGAAAAACCCAATGCGAAAAAACTGGTGCAGCAGATGAGGTTTTATATATTATTCTTTAGCAATGAAATTCTTTACAAGGAAATGACTGGCATACTTCTTTAGAAAACACCTAAGATAAATTCTGATGACACTTCCAGAGAAATTTCTGACACCCGGGAGACTCCCAGCTCCCTCAGTGTGTCTCTCTGCGCAGTGCTTGCATGTGACTGCATCACTTTGCGCTGCTGCTTTGTGATGCCTTCTCTAGGCTTTTGCGTCCCTCTCTCCTCGACCTCTGTCACTGCCGACTCCCTCTACTTCCTCTGCTCTGCAGTTTTGCCCTGCAACTCTTCCTCTAAAATCGAATTCTATTCCTTCAGAATCGACTTCCTTCGAGTTATTGAGTGTTTGCCCGGCTTGCTTTCCAGATGACCCTCAAGCCTTCTTTTATAATCTTCTAATTGATGAATCAACGACCCAGATTAGAAGTCTAATCAATGGCTAAGATTAAAACTTGGTTTGATCTTCGTTCTCTAGAAGATTCATACTTTGTCTTATTAATACCCATTAATTATTTAATTTCCCTAAGTTTAGACTTAGGGTCTCCATTAAAATAATTAATTATTTTAATAAAACATGAACCGAGTGGAATTTCCACAAACGGTTTTTGGTTTCTTTGGAATACTGATGTCCAAGCCTCCTTGCGAATTTTGAGACTTGGAACACATTCCGATGCTACAAAAATCAACACTCCCTCTTAGCAAGGAAAGTGTTCTAGCAATATGCCTGTTGCTCTGCTTTGAAGAATCCTTTGCGCTGCTGATCCCTAGCTGCTGCCCCTCATCTGCTGCGTTGCTGCCCTCTGTGCTACCCATGACATTGTCACTGTCACTGGCTCATTTGTACTGCAACTCCCTCTGAATCTCGATCCTATCCATTCCTGCGACTGAAATGGATTCTTGATCATCCCCATGTTTTCTCTGAAATAGACAAGCTTTGTCTTCCCCAGAGCTTTCATGAGGATATCCTTCACTTGTTCTCCTGTTGGAGTGTACTGCAACTATACAGCTCCCCGTTGAACACAGTCTCTGATGAAGTGACACTTGATGTCAATGTGCTTCGACCGATCATGAAACACAAGATTTCCAGATAGCTTGATGCAATGCTAATTATCACATAAAATGTTGGTCGCCACCATCTTTCCCTTGAGTAAATTCACAAGCAGTTTCCGAAGCCATATGACCTCACATGAAGTTGTGCTTGCTGCCATATATTCTGCCTCTGCTGAACTTAGAGCCACGAATTTATGTTTCCAGCTACACCAGGTGGTCATTCCTGATCCAACACTGAAACAGTACCCACTGGTACTTTTCCGATCTACTGGGATCCCAACCCAATCTGCATCAGTGAACCCACTCAATCTGATGTCATTGCCTCGGGTGTATTTCAGTCTGTAATATCCCCAAATGGGAAAATGACAGTAATACAAGCAATAATAGACTAAAAATACAACAATAAGGAAAACACCATTGAAACATAGAATTTGGAGCCAAAATCATTGTTGAGCCATTTTATTAATATGTCGAGAAAAAGTACATATGAGGTGCTGAAAAGATTGCACCTGGGCCTCCTCAAGTTAGGCTGAAGGATAGCTCAAAACCAAGCAAAAACTCTGGCTGAAAGTGCCTCTGCGTGGCTCAGTCTCTACGCTGCCTAGCACAGAAATGTTGTTGTTGGCTGACTTCGGACCACTGGTTGGGATGCTTCCTCTACTTAGAAAATTCTGGGCTTTTAACCCCAGAATCTACTCACCAAACCCACAAAAACCCGCGAAGGAATTGGCCAAATGTTGACCCCAGAATTTCAGCCCAATTTCCTCTAGCTCCTTTAGCTCGGCTGCGTTAGGATCTTTGTTTGAAGCCTCAAACCTGCCTAGTAAATTCTATCGAATTAATATTGGCTTTTCCTCAATAAACCCAAAAAGGGTTCGCCCAAAGCTTGACTTCGGAATTTGGCCCTCTTAGGCTTGGCTCACTGTGCTGCTGGGTAAATCGAACCTCTGGATGAATCTGTTGGAAAATGCCTCTAGAGAGCTACCAAAATCCTTGGTAGGAGGTGGCTAACCTCCCCTCCAAAACTCCTACTGAGACTCTGCTGCTCTACACACTCCCGACACCCACACCGAATTGAACTACACAATCACTGTGCAGTCTACTCTACCTTTGCGCAGTCCTGAAGGGGCTACGCTCTTCCTGTTGCTACTGCTGTGTAATTCCCTCACCAAAATGTAGAACTCCCCTCTTGAGCGGGCACTCGAAGTCCCCCGACGTAGAGGTTGAGATCTTCGCTTGAAGATCTTGTGTGCTAAACAACACTGCAAACTTGGCTCTCCGGTTTAAGCGTGCTTCAGTCAAAATGACCAAGAGAAATAAGATGAATGAATGAATCCCCAAATGAACCTCCCTTCTTCCTTTTATCCATTGAGGCCCAACATATGCCTTGGGTCCCACCTTGGCTTGTGCTACCTCTCCTTGGCCAATCACGTGCTGCCTTCTTCTAGCCAATCCCACGCTGTCCTTTTCGTGCCTCTTCTACGCTGCCACCTAAGGCCAACTTGACCCCACCACTAGAGTTGCAATTTTCCCTTATGGACTTTAGGAAAAGTCTGTATTTGCCCTAATTATTAATTGTGGGTCACCTACCCACTTTATTTCCGCCCAACATTAGGATTTGCCAAAATTAATCAAAATTAATATCCCAATTAGTTGACTGCTAATTTGGGGATATTACAATCCTCCTCGCCAAAAATTGCTTGTCCTCAAGCAATGCCTGAACAAGCCTCCTCTCTAGCTAACGCTCCCCACTTTCACTGCAAAATATGCTTGGGTCCCAGATGCGCCACTGAATCTTCCTTGTCCTCAGCATCGCCCCGATATGAAGGGATCTCTCAATGCCAGGATCCCAAGCCATCCTGTCCAACATGAAGCTCCACTTGCTCCATTCACCATCCTGCCATGCTAATGAAGCTCCCTACTCTATCAGTGACTCGCTAAAGCCCAATGGAAGATCTACATGATCTCCCCATGTAGTATACAACTCACCCCTGGAGGTTATCGAGCTGTGTAGAGCTATAATGCTCAGGTCCCCTGCTAATCTCGTAGAGGTGCCACCATGCTGTCGCTGCACCACTCTGACTATGAGATACCCCCCATCGTGCGCAAATTGTATCCCTCCCTCGGGGCCTTGTGGAGAAAAATCTGTGAAGGCAAAACTCATCCTACCCAGGCATCTCCATGATGTTGATATCTACCCCTCCATTGTCGATCATGACCCTGAGCAACAACATGATAAGTCTGCCTTGCCATGCAAAGGAGGTCTCAGTGATCCCCCACATGTCAAAACCAAGGTGGACTGGATCACCATACGCTTTGTCCCTGCTCATCACAAAGTGGAGTGATCCACCTCCCCAACAGACCCCTGGATCCCCTAACCATACGGGGAGCTCACAATTCCCACTCCCCGTGGGATGTCGCTACATAGCGTTGCTACCTGCTAGAACCCATTTGGCCCTCATCTTCGACCCCTGTATGTATCCCTTGGGTGGACCCCAAGTATCTGGACTCTGTCCCACGCACGTGTACATGCCCTGCTCCTTCCAGACCATGTCATGATACCCATTATCCCAACTCCTACTAATACACCTAGATACTGCTTGGAGTCTGGGTACCCTCCTGTAGACGAAATATACCATCCACCGTCCCTCAAATGTGAGCCCTGGGTGGAACATATGCTACCTTGGCAATCAACCATGCCATCCCTTAGCCTGGAGCCGTCAACTCGTGCACCTACTAAGTGTCTCAACTGGAGAGTCTCCTCCTGGTTCATGACACGGCGGTATCTCATCCAACTGTCTGGGGTGAGCCTCCCATGCCTTGCTGCCTGAATGGAGAGTGTCAAGGGGCACCAACCAAACACTCTGTAACCATAAGAAACATTGGGGGATGATTGGTAGGTATGTCTCAAAGGGTGTGACCAAGAGTCTACATGAATGCTCAAGAGTAATCCTCCAGATGACACTCTCTCTGCGTTGGATCTGCTGATAACACCCTTGTAGCTCTGTCTTTGCTAAACGCGGCGTCTCTAGATGCTCAACAAGATCCTCATCGATCCTAGGTGAGTTGCATCCCATGGTACACCTACTGCCCCTGTACATATGTCTCTTTGGAGGCAATGCTCCAAGAGCCCACTGCTCTGCATCGTGTGTCACTGTATACCACCAAGTATGACCGCACTCCTCGATCTGCCACTGTATGTCGCAACTTGCCCATGTACAACAATGGATACCCCCGACAACATCTATACCGTCCTATACTGTCATGTGCCATCCCGCGTCGCCGCACCTGTCACTCCCCGCATGTACTCAATGCGATGGGAACCACTCCTACTCCACAACGCAATCCGACATACTACAACACACCCCCATGCATCTCCATGCCCATCTACAGACCACTGCCCAATGATGGATGCTCCTACACGTCCCAAGGTGTGATGGCCTAAGGCTGTATCCATATGCGTCGACCCATACTCGATCGGTACCATCACCTCCACTGCCGCATCACCATTCTCTCCAATCAATAGATCTCCGTTCCAAATCCTCCCTGAGGGACCCAAGAAGTGAATATCCCTGGGTAGTAGTAGTGATGCCAATCCTGCTCTGCTCCTTCGTGTCCTCTATGCCCCACACAAATGCGAAGAATCCCCAGCTCCATACAAGGTACTGTTTGGTGGCCTATGAATGCCCCTTCCTCTGTCAAACTCCTGCTAGAGTATGTTGATCATTCCGTGATCCTGTGTACAATCCTCGTACCAAGACAACTCAAGAAGTATGTACCTAAACTTGTTGGACACTAGTGCTGGTTGAAACTCCCCTAGTGAGTGTGTATGCTCAACTGCCAGGTCAACTCTACCCTCTAGGTCGTAGTCAACCGGCATACCTGGTAAGTGATAGGTAGTCCCACGCGGATCCCAATGCCCATCCAGGCTCCCAGTAACCCCAGTGCCTGGAAGCTCCTGCTGAGCCCCACCTTGGTGCATCACCATCTCCATAACCCACTCCACCGGGTACCAACTTAGAATCTCTCACCATCTAACCCCAAGAGAGGGATCGAATGCGTGAACTCCTACACTTAGAGCAACCCTGACATGCAGATGTTGCACCCTGTGCAACTCAAGTCATCTCATCCCGCTATCCAAGTCAGTGCATGAGATTTGACTAGGTAGCTTCGTCTCTCTCACTCTAATGGCCAAAGGTGACCCAACTGTGCTGCTAGCCCCATCTATGTATGCTTGAAGGGGGCTACTCTGACGCTCCAATGAGCCCTCTAGCTACACCATAAGTTGCTCCGGCTGAATCATCACCAGTGACTCATCATCCTGAATATATCCCATAGAGTCCCCTGATACCACATGCACATTGGAATACGAAACCGGCCTACTGTCATCAACTCTGCATGACTTCTCATGCTCCCCAGAAGCATCCTCATATGACCCCATGGACTCATCCAAAGAAGAGTCCACATCCTGACATACAGAAGGAATGTCTTCCTGCTCTTCCTCTGTATCTCTTAGTGCCTCATCAAAGGTGGATACATCTCCTAGCACCTCACCCATCTGCTGCGTGCGGTTGTCACCCAAAAACTCAAACACGACATTGGTCATCACCTCAATGGATGGCTCTACTGGGGTAGGCTCTACTCTCTCCACTAAAATGTCAACTAACACGGTCAAGGAAGTCTCCAACAAGGGTGAGTCTTGCGTCACAGTAGGTGTATCTACAAGCTCCCCGCAATTCTCTGTGCCCTCATCCTCCAAGTGCGAGGTAGCCATTTTGATGGCTTCCCCCTCTGTTATTCGGTCAAGATGGAAAGAGGTATCCAACTTTTCCACCCGATCTCGAGTCGTTCAATCAGTGGATCCATCATACATGGGAAAAGTTGTCCTCCCAATGGTACGCTGCAAATCTGAACTCTGCGTGCTAGACCCCCCACTGTTCCTTCTTTCTTCATCCCACCTGAGTTGGTAGTAATATTTGAAGGACAAAGTCGCTCTGAAGTTTTCCCCAATGGACTACCATTCTCGAAAATAATCTCACATGGGTATATGATCATGCCGCCTACCTTGCTCACTCGGTACTGGAGGTAAGAATGTAGGCATTGTGATCCTGGTTGGCATATTAGGATATTCCGACACATAGGAAATAGTTAAGTATAACTTGGTCTAGCGTAGAGTTAGGTAAACTGTGTTTCTTTACTATGTACATTTGTAACTTATAATCCGACGGTCACGATATGTGAAAATTCTACTGCAGGATCATGGTTTACTCCTCCTAGATTTAAATTACACAAATTATCTTCAGAAATTAGCTTCAGAAAATACCGAAGTAAACACAACTACAGTCTACACATGCAGATCATTTACTGAATACTACACTCATTCATACAAAGTGACACATGGATTTTGGACATAAGTCCCCGGAAAAACCCAAAAGCGGGAAAACGAGTGCAGTAGATATGAGGGTTTTTTTTATTAAGTAGATTCTGAGTACAGTAAATCTGGGTTCTAGATCTGGAAAACGTGACAGAGAATAAAAGAAATCTGCAGCTAACCTGTTGTTCCAAGACCAAATATCTAATTGATCCACATCCTCAAACGTGATTTACAAGACTCAGCCTGGATCTGACCCTAGAAACCCCAACGCTGCCCCTGAAGCCCCAACGTCAGCCCTGCTAGGCTCTGAGTGCCACTGCGCTGCCTAGAGAGGGACTGTGTAACCCTAGAGAGGGTGATGTAGGCCTTATGCTGGCCCTGGAGACCCTCTGCGTAATTCTTAAATACTCTGGAGCTGCAGCGCTGTCTTGCGTAGCGGCTGCATAGCTGTTGCGTAGCTGCTCCTGCTTCTATCTTCTCCTCTGCGCTGTCCTTGTTTGTTGCTCCTCTGCCTCTTACTGACTCTTGGCTCGGGGATCAAATCATCCTCTCAGCCAAAACTACACCACTACAGAAAAATTCTTCGGAAAATATTAGCAAACCCTGCCCTAGAATTCCAGATCAGTGTCTCAGTTCTACAACTCTGTGTGTGTGTCACCAACTGAACCTCAAGCCTTTCTCTTATACGTTTTCATTCATCTCATCAACGGTCGAGATTAAAACATTCATCAATGGTTGAGATTAAAAGATTGCTTGATCCGTGCCTTTAAGAACACTTCAGCACATGTGTTAATTAATTCACTTTAATTATTTAATTTTCCTAAGTTTAGACTTAGGAAATACATTAAAATAATTAATTATTTGAATAACTTGAACACGAACTGAAATTTCACAAAACACTTTCTGGATTTTGAAGTTCAAGTGTGTCCTAGCCCCTCCACAGAATTTTAGGGCTAGAGCACACCCGATGCTACACCAACTATACAAAATCGCAACACTCCCTCTTAGCATGGAGTGTGCTCTAGCAATGCATTCACACCATGCACTACAAGATCTTGAAGTTGGATTCTGTGCTGCTGATGCTTCGCCTACTGCCCTCCATCCACTGCACTGCTGCTCTCTGTACTGCTGCCCATGCCACTACCATTGACACTACCACATTTATACAGCAACTCCCTCTCAACTTGCTGCATCATGCTGCCCAAAGCACTGCCATTGCTAACTGCTGCACTGCAACTCAGTTGCCAAGAAGTAAGCAATTGAAGGACTCTCTACCCAATCGTTGACATATAAGTCAGGCTGCCTCCCATCACTGAAGCTTCTTGGTTGTTGATTTATGTTGTCCCCTTGAAGCCACTGTTACGCTACAACATTGCACTGCATGTGCCTCGCCTATGCGTTGCTGAAGTCCCATCAGCCTCTCTGCGCTGCTGCCTCCACGTTGTTGTTGCCTCTACATTACGCTGCTCCCTCTCCAGCTCTTCATCTCTCCCTTCTTCTTCATTGTGACCTTCTGCAGCCATCTCATGAATCATCCCGCTACCGTCTTAAGGCTCCCTTAGCTGGTATGTGATCCAAGTGTAGGGTTGACTCGAGGATCCCGCCACACTGTCTATAGATACTCTATAGATCCATGTCACCCCACCTCTTCTCTCGAGGCATATGAGCACTCATGGCTGCATCATCATCAAAACCATCATCCTTTGCCGCTGCAGCCTTGGAATCAGAATATCCTTTCTCCTTCTTCTTAGGACAAGTGTTGGCCAGGTGTCCAAGATCACCACATTAAAGCACTGGACCTTGGAAAGGTCCCTCTTCTTCTTCCCTTGCTGCTTGTAGAAATTTCCTGTTTTCCCACCCCGGTTTTTAGTTTCACCTTATTTCTCCAAATAGTTAAATGCCCTTTCCCATATCCTTACATTCAACAAACTGGAAAATAAATTTTTGCTGAAAACACAAATTCTGGAAAATTTACAGAATGCTGGAAAATGCAGAAATAAAAATCAGCAAGCTTAAAACAGTGATTCACACATTTTAACACAGATATTTTTGGTCAACATGACCCTGGAAAAATCCCCTACAACTCTTGGGGAAAAACAGTTTGAGAGCTCCTCCTTATTTCTGAAAAATGCTTTTTACAGTGAAATAAATATTCAGAAAAATCAGCAAGTAAACTTATACAATTTATCTCGTTTTCCGTGCTTAACCACCGCCTCGGAAAATGTGCAAATAGTAAAACTGAACCAGCAATAAACGTTGTGCGTATTTCCTTGAAAAATGTGCCCAGAAATTACAGCATTAATTTCTGTTGTACGACCTCTTTTTGCATGCAGAACAACAATAAATGCTTTTGTACAACCTCCTTGGAATGCGTGCAGCTGTATTAAATGCTGCTGTACGGAAATCTGCCTCGATTTTTGTGCCAGCAATCAGCTACAGGCTATACGGCTTGCCTGGAAAAGCGTGCAGCAAAAACAACAACCTCTCCCTCGAAATATGTGCCTTGAAAATGGTACGGCTGCCTAGGAAAACGTGCCACAAGCTGCTGTACGGATTCTGCCTTGGAAATCGTGCCAAATCTACCTTGAACTGTGTGCAAACTCTGCTGTACGGACTTGCTGAAATACTACCTTGGAATGTGTGCCACGCTGCTGCCTCCTTCTCCTCACTGCTCAAAAATCTCCCTTACTCTCTTGCTCTCTTTCTCTCAATCTGCTCATGAAAGAATGAATGACCTTTTCCCTCTTTTTCCTCCTTTAACCTAACCCTGAGTGACTTTTGGGGAATCCCTAAATCCAATGGCTGAAATAGATTGAGATCTAGGGCTGAGATTAAATGCTCATTTAATTCTCACTTTCTATTTTTTAATTCACCCCACTTTAATAAAGACCCACTTAGTCATTTATTTCCAAAGTCACTTTTCCTTTCTAATTTTACATTGACTTTATTAAAGTCACTTTTAAATTAGACTTTAGTAACTTTATCACTTAAAGTCACTTTTAAATTAGATTTGACTTTATAACTTTATAAAGTCACTTTAAAATTAGATTTGACTTTATAAAAATTATGTAATCACTTTAAGGAGAGAAAAATTAAATTCTTTTGGACACTTTTCCTAGGCAGATCAAAGCCTTAGGGAACCACTTGTCCTCCGGTAACCAAATTTCAACACTCCCTCTTACCGAGAAAGGTGTTCCTCACCACATCCATCTTGTCTCTTGTTGACCACTAGAGTGGCACTTGATGATAATGAGAAGACTCCATGCCCAACAGTGAACTAAAAGACACATGTACCATTAGATATCATCAGTTCAACAGAGTTTTTAAACTCTACTTCTACTTCTTATCATTTTCTCTTGAACCTAGATTCCACGCCCTACGGGGAATTGTAATAAGTGATACTAGTAATGATGAATTTGAGTCAGTATTGAGTCTATAATAGGCCTAGATAGCTTGGGACCTTGCCAACAAGTGAGCATTACTCTGGGAGGTTTTTTTAACTCGGTTAATTATCATCTCCCTACCAGGAGTTAATAATTAATTGAGTTTTTTCCTCCAATTTTACCCCAAAGCCAGAGTACGGCTTGATAGTGAGGCCTTGGGTGAGTCCTAGTGTCTAGAGTCAATGTATATTACCATACTAGATCACACAAAAAATTTCGTGAAATTTGGTTAGGTTTAGGTAGTGATTTTTTAATTTTTTAGATTTCCCACAAGTTGAAAAGTGCAATAAAAATTGTAATTGAATTGTAATAAGTGTTGTCTAGAAAAGTTGTATGGGGTATGAGTAATCAAAATTACACCTCTCACGCTCAACTTTCTACTATGACACACTTTGAGGGGTTAAAAATTTGTTTTGAACCCTCAAAACCCACTTTTCCTAAGTTTAGTGGGAAATCTGGCAATTAATTAAGCTAGAAATTAAATAAATGGAGAAAAACAAATATCCACACATGCTAAATGAGGTGAAAATGAGGTGGAAAATTAGTTTAAGTGAAGTCCCAAGGTGATGTGGACTCCTAAAATCAAGGAAAAGACGTGCTCAAATAAAATTGAATTTCCTGCATTAAA